>JBBPLC010000256.1:0-35387 GCA_038089535.1 Hemileccinum rubropunctum | reverse complement strand
TATTGATCCACAGGCACAGGAGGATGATTCTAAAATTTTTAATGAATACTTTACATATAGTATATCTGTGATAATAACATACCATCAAAGCATTAGGAATATTTAAAGGCATTTGAGGAGGAGGACCTGGATGACGGCGAGAAGGAGGAGAGCCAATTTGACGCTGATCACGCTCAGCTTGGCGAGAAGCATTCCATGCACGCTGAGGAGAGGTTGGAGGTGAAGCCCTAATGAAACACATTATTACACTATACAAAGTAAGGATCATATACTGTATACTTACATTGATCACAATTTTTTGGAATTGAGATTTTTGAAATTGAGATGAGTTGAGTATAGTAATGTAACTATGCTATGTAAAACCAGGGGTCCAGGTCTCTCAGCGACCCTTCTACCACTTCCTGGGGGATATCCAGTCAATAGCCAACCTGGACTATCCACAGTACAGTAGATGTAACTATGCTATGTAGGATCTACTATTGGATACTATATAGACTCAGCCTGGGCTCTGTGAAGAGTTGTTCCCAGTCGTCCTTCGCAAACCAGGCACGACCCTAGCGTGGACTAATCACTCTCAAGGGAGAGGACTGAGAAGTTCTATCTAGCAGAGACACAATCCTGCCCTTCCAAGGGGCTCCTCTAAAGGCAGCGAGGGAAATGAAAAAGAAATCTTAGGTAATGACCCGAGGCACCACTTAACGCTGTGGATCGCGTATGATAGAGATAATAGAGCTAAGTGGAATAGAGGGATTGAGAGATTGAGGGAGGAAGGGAGGGAAAGATCAATTAATCCATGATCTGAATCAGATTTGGAATGGACTGGGCAGTGGCTGTGCTGCTTAGTCAACAGACAGCAGATTTCGTGCCAGAGAACTGGTGCCAGATGAGCCACATGGTTTGTGCGAATAAAAAAGGAAAGTATATATTGATAAGCGACATAAACGACAGTAATGTCGACAGCCGATACAACCGAAACAACCGAAATAGTCGAAAAACGCGTCGGATGCCTCAACTCCTCAAACTCTCCCACACCTCTCCCCCATAACTCTTTGATTGTACCTTAGGGGTCACATGCCCGCAGGCCACTCTAGACGGGTCCAGATGGATGACATCACTATGATGTTATGCCTCATGCCCCACACGTTCATTACTTCTATACCTACCCTAAGGTGCACTGCTTGGTCCGTGCACCTTCCTGTAGTAGTATATATAGGTAGACGTCTTGGACTGGGATCCCCCAGTCTTAATCATTTGTCTTACCCACCATCTTCTGGTGCCTTTGACATCTGAGGATGGCTTATCCTTTCCTTTGCCGGTTAGCCACCGTTATAGGGCTGTCTACGATTCTCCTTTGCTTGGCGACACTCTAGGGTTCCTGGCTAGACCTGGACCCCTATCATTGGGTTGGTTCTGGCTTGTTGCCGTTCCACTCCCATTACAGGAAAAGGAGTCAATGATTGTAATGGTAAGTGTTAGTGTTGCAGCCTGTAACCTACAACAGCTATGGTTCAGCATTTACCATATTCAGTAAGCCAGTGGCAGAAAATCCACAAAGTAGCCCAACATTAATTTGAAGATCCTCTTAAACCCATCTGTAATATCTGGCTCCTACACATGAACTCAAATGATTTATCATTTATGGCTTGGAGGGAATTGGTAGAAGAAATGAGGAGGGGAGTGGGAGTGTGAGTGGGTACGTTCACTGGAACTTTGGCATTGAGGTTCATTTGTAAACGGGGATAGGACATGAAGTTTGTGAGTATGTCTCTTCTCTCCAGTTAATGTTCTTTACATCTAGAAAAGTGTCTTCCATCCAGAGGTATTCCATGTCCTCTGGATGATGGAGAATGATGTACTCAGCACTCTTTAGGTCCAGTATGTGCACTCTTAGAGTGTCCATCATTTTGTGGGCCCTGATTAGACTAACTGGCTTTGGATGAAGTATTGGGAGTGGTCCTTCAACCAGTGGTAGATTGATTGGACTCAATGGATGCTTGCTACAAAGCATTGGAGATTGATCAAGACAAGAAATGATGTATTGCCTGTTGATTATTTAGAGCAAGATTGGGCAATTGATAGAGTGGATAACTTATTGATGACTGAGTTGATGAATAGTGGAATTGGAATAGGCAGATAAGGAGAGCTTTCATTGAAAGTGGATAAGGGCATTCTTGAGAGTTTGTATTGAGCTCTTTGGATGGATGTGGGATGGAGTGTGGTTATAGGAATTTGAAGAAGAAGTGAAGAATGAGGCAAATGAAAAATGGTAAAAAATGACAAAAGGATTTTTTTGCTGATCTTTAAGTATCTAAGATGTGATTTTCAGGTATTCATTCTCACCATGATGATGGTATTCTCTGCATTCGATTGCAACATTGCAGATGCGACAAGGGATTTGCTAAGGACCACCTTGTGAAACCAATCAAGTATTGTTTATAGGATGAGGGATGGTCTCAGGTAATACTGTGGAAGGAGTTCTAGGAATGGATGTGCAAGAAGGTGTGGGTTTCGTCGTATTACTTACATTGACAGGTTGGTTCTTTAAGGTAAGATTGAGAAGGTAATAGTTAGTTTCTGATGTAAGCTCGAAAAGGATGTGAAAGGTTTCCAGCATGAAAAAGAACATGAGAATGCCACCTGGGGATGTGAAAAGTACTGGTCATCTATGTTGATGAATGTGATACCAAGTGTCATGACCTGATAAATAAATAGAAAGGGAACCAGGACATCTTGGAACATGGTGATTTACCAATGTTCACTATGCAATATGGTTGGATGCATCATGATATCAAAGATGAACTCTGCTTGTCTAGGTGTTGCGCATAACCTTTTGAAGTACAAGATGTAGTTCGAAGTGTTATGCAGTGGATAGAGGAGTCGAGGTAGTCTCAAGTGGAAACACTTACTTGGGATAGGTGAAAGGAGGGAGCAGATGGCATGAATCAAAGATGACTCATTAAGATAAGATGAGCTGTAAGGGCCATCCTTAAGTATGTGGAGAGATGTGTGTATCCATGTAAGTTCATAGAATGTTGTATAGTATTGTAACAAATAGCAGCTAATGCTGTTATGAATGAGTAAGATACTATTCAAAGGAAATAAAGACTCATATGATGAGTGGAATTGTATCATTATGATCAATACATATTTTGTTATATAATGATGAGTTTTGTCCAGCACTTGTATGTGTAATAGTTCAAGCAACCCGATCTCCAATGTTGATATCGCGCAAGGTACTCTTGACAAGGAATCTTCTCGAAATTGAAGTTGTGGGACAATGTTTATACAGTGATAAGACCAGATCAATTAACTGCGCAAACCCGACGAATGCGGAAATGCGCGACATATGCCCCATGGGTTGTCTCAAGTGAATTGGCTGATAAGACCAGATCAATTAACTGCGCAAACCCGACGAATTCAGCCTGTATTATTTTTGTATATATTTGATTTGTTTTCATCAACTGCGCACATCCGACAATTGCGGGTTTGCGCATTGTGTGATATACATGAATGTCATGTCATTTACTTGCAAGTGACGGATAGCCTGTCACATGTCATTTAATAGCGCACACCCGCTATCACCGGATGTGCGCAGTTGATACAAATACACCAACTGCGCACACCCGGCAACAGCGGATCTGCGCACACGGATATTTTATGGCATGTCGCGCATATCCGCATTCGTCAGGTTTGCGCAGCTAATTTATCTGGTCTGATCCACCAATTCACTTGGGAAAACTCATGGGCCATATCTCGCGCATTTCCGCATTCGTCGGGTTTGCGCAGTTAATGATGTGTTCTTATCACTGTATAAACATTGTCCCACAACTTCAGAAACAATGCATATGAGTAGAACAGCAATATATCAGTGACAATAGTCATTCCACCAGATGTGTCATGGGTCATATATTGTTTTTGTAACATAATTACATGAATATCATATACTTTATAGCATAGCTAACTGTCGCCTAAGCTTAACTTAATTAGATTAGAGCCCCTGAAATCAGAATGTTCTGATGAACTTTATTTGGCATGGGAACTTTCCCATGATCCTGAGAAATTCTGTACATGTGTTAGTAATCATCCCTGGGAATGACTCACTTAGTTGGTCTTGGCACTCCCACATGACTAACACGCTTGGTAATAATTAGTAATAATTATAGATGAGCCGATGACTCATCAACCAAGGCCTTAGGTATAAATACCCCATGGCTGAAAACTGATGAGGCACCATCCGCCGAATACCCCCCTTTGCAGTTTGTATTAGGGGTTTAATTTTCAGCTGTACTGCTCTCATCACCTTTGATACTATACGTTTCAACCCCCCCCTGTCTGTGTGAAAGGCACAACACAGGTACACCCCTAGTAAATTATGTGTGGCTCAAAATGTTGGAAATCCTGATGTGTTATGTCCTGGGAAAGCTAGGTGGCCAAAAGGTCACTTTCGGTTGTCACCACGCGGAGTCCGAATTATAGGTCTGAGTCCTGACTGGCTGCTATAGGTCAACCAATCGACCCCTGTGCATTGCGGCGCTCCCAATCCTGAGTATGATGAATCTCTCGTTCAAATTGTCTTTTTCGCTTCCGTTCATCCACAACTCACACCCTATTTTTCAGTATTCCACGTGTACACGACAGCTCGTACTATAGAACATTGTTCTTCAGGTCATAGCAGTCATGCCATAGAACGCCACCATACCCCAATCGTGTCAGACTCGGAGGTGAGACCAGAAATGGAAATTCCACGGCCCTCCAGGAAACCCTAGACTTGTGCCTTGGCAGACACGACAGCCTAAAGAGCGCTGGAAGAGGCACTCGCTGGCAAGTAACAAATACTTGTGTGAGTGTCAAGGCAGCACCCATCATTGTGACACCATGTCTTCCAATGACACTGTTATCCTCTCTAAACTCGAGTTCACCAAATCCATTGGTGATCCCAAGGACAAGCACGATATACTATTCAATGATGCGACCGACTGTGAGTATCAGAATGGCTTGTCACCTTCTGTGCTTTGTCAATTGACTGTGGCCTTTTGTTCCACCAGACGGAGGGTTTCCAGCCCAGTTTCTGATCAACGGAATCAAGCGGATCCAATTTTTTTCCGACAAAACGAAAGGAGACTGTGCTGTTATTGTAGGCATCACCATCATATACAATGTGGATGGTGTTGATACACCTGTTTCGCATGGGATCGTCGCAGAAGTCGACCAAATCGGCGACGTCAGCATCAATGGTAAAGTTATGAAACTATCTGTCTCCGCATCTGACCTCTGTTCAGAGACAGAACTTCTCATCGGGGTTTATGGACAACTGAAGGAACAGGGTAGTGGAGAAAGCAGCAAGCGCATCGGGTCCATCGGCTTCATCATGTTGGACACAGGTACCAGAACGGTAGACAAAATAGGTCAGCATGCACTTCCACAAGCTAAACATTGGGGCCCCGAGTGTTAATTTTTCTCTCTTTCAGGGCCGTTCCAAGGTAGCCCTAAATACCTAGCCGATTTCTGGGCAACATTCGGACAGATCATCGCATTTGAGGGTACCTTCACGGCTGCGGGTAAGTAGCACCTGCCTCTAATCTTTATTCGTCTTGTATCATGCCATATAGATGGTATCACTACGCTTGGCTTCGTGAAGACCACTGCTAGCGCGTTGTCAGTTAACAAAGGTGTGGAAATCTTTTAGTCGGAATTTGTTGTTGTCCCGAACGGTGAAGTAAAGATTCACATCTCGTGTATAGTTTGTTCTACGAATCGATCAAAATGATTGAATCCGTGCGAGAGCAATCAACACAGACATTCCTAAGCATCCCAGAGTCTGACAACGGCAACAATTGAATAACGCATGTCCTCATTCCGCTGTTATAGTTTCCGCAATGATCGGGTGAAACTTGAATAATACTAGTTTGCATTTTGTCGAAGCGTTTGATGAAGCGACCTCCATTGGCATGTCGGAGAGAATCCCATTGCATCAAATTGCTGATGGTGCAGGAAACGTACACTGCTACTTAGTTGACGCCGGGCGAATCGAAGATCGACCTCTAAAGTGGTCACTGTGAGTGAGCATGGTCTACTAAGGGAGTGAGTAAGTACTCCACGGATGAAAACAGCGAGCAAGCCGCAGCGCAGATGTCGTGCCGCGGCTACAAAATATGGTAAACTAGTAAATCAGTTGCGAAAATAATTTAATAGTCCTAATACGACAGGCTGTTCTCCAACTAGAGTTCATGGTAAGTGGTTATTCATACTTAGCAGAAAGGGCTAGATTGGTTGCCCATAAAGCCTCCTAGATCCGTTCCGCTAATCCTGGTGATATTGTTCCAACACCATCTGTAAAATCGATCCCGTTCTCTATAATGTCAGGTCCCGCCGGCGATGCAAACGGAAGGATCAGTTCCGGTGAAGGCTTGCTAATTAATGGTCAGTAAGTGGCGAACACTAGTAGACAAGACGGCCACACCCATCGCCATTTGTGTCCCATACTTGGACAGACTCGTTATGACTCCACTGAAATCTCCGAGGGATTCGCAGGTCTTCTGGGGCTCGGAATCTGGGCAGTCACCCAGCCCTTTGTTGGGTGACCGAATGGGTTGACATACAAAACGCCATGCACCCTAAGCGAGGACCACGAACAAACCCAAGATTTCCAGCGAGCTTGAATCCCCTTTTCAGCAGCCTGCTCACACGTTCGTGCAGGTTTGAAACACTATCGACGAAGCGCTCCCACATCTTGGATTGAGTGATGGTCGGACCTTCCAGGAGCAGCCGGGTTGGTGTAAATGTAATGCGGTGACCGAAAAAGTGACCCCTTGAAGACATTCGCGGACGCTGGGCACTATTCTTTAGTATATGCTTTCAAAGCATTCGAATACACATCCACCAAGAGGACGACCAGCAGCAATTTCTACAAAGCGCCACATGAGGTCACCTGCTGAATCCAGGAGAGCATGGGTCGGTTCTTCAATTCGTGGACGAAGCTCTATCAGTTCCGTCGTGTTTGCAAAGACATCGATGGTGTCATATAGATTCGCGTAGGGAGCTTTGTGGCCGTCATCCACCGATCGTACACGATAGGCGATATTTTCCTTTCTTTGTAGAGGGGTGATGTATCATCTTCGTAAGAGACAACTTGACCACAACGCAATCACTCACAAGGCTTCTCGGCTGATCGCCATTTTGCGATACTCGAATATTGAGTAATGAGACAAGAAAACAATTCTTCCTGGTTTCGATCGCCAGTTTACTACGGTTGGGAGGCTGGATATTCGACTTGTCTGTGACGATCCCTACTTACGCTCGAAGCGATTTGTGCTCGTACGCAAAGAAAAGTGGCCCACTGCTCTGCATGCTAAGATCTCGAGGGCAGTCATTTTCTGGTCGGTAGCATGCACCTGGTAATCAACAGTAAGATCACCACCATTCACCGGAATTTGAACTGGTCGATCAACAGACTGATCTGGAAATATGTGACGTCGAATGGGTCATGGTCCTCCGTGCACGATCGCTTGCAATACGCGGATCCGTGAAAAAGGTCCACGGAAGTCAAACTCTAATCATTGAAGCGCTGGGATTTTCTCCCAACAATTTCGTCAGCATGGATTTCCCGGTTTCACCATTGTTTTGTATGCTGTCCGCCTCTTGTTCAGTTGAATCTTGAAGCTGAGCAAACGTTCCTTTGGTCCGGTGATGAAGAGCACAGGCCCCAAACATGTAGAACCTGACCCGCGATCTCAAATCTCAGACGTCACCTCCCATTCATCGGCTTTGAAATGGACACCTTGGATACAAAATTCCATTACAATGGCTGTAGCGTGAGTCATCGATGAGCGATAAGCACGGTCAAAGGAGTCACTGAAGGCATCTTGTGACTCCCAGCCAACGCGCCTAGGTTGACCGTCCAATCAGGCAAGCCGCTGATAATTATAACCACGCGTCATCCTCGGCCCCGGGCCAACTCCGCCAACCAGTTCCTGAAGACCTGAAGATACTCACTGAAACTGATCTCTTCATGTTGATCATTGCACCCTGAAACATACCACTGGCGCAATGTAACATGACTCCCTCATACATGTTATATAGTTTAGCTGCCTTCTTCGAAGCAAGTGCTTGCTAGCGAGGGAAAAGGAAGCTCCCGCAAACCCGAGTCTATTCCGGAATGGTCAGAACGATTTGAAAAAATGACACAGGAAGGGGCTCCGCCGCTGATTAATGCTTAATGGGTGACCGCAGGCGGGACAGGATGAGGTCGGTGCTATTTGTCAACACAATCGTGCTGACCAACCAGTAGTGAGTCGGTAGGGGCGTTCTCCATATGTGTAATCCTGCAAAAAGGTAACTTATCTGATGACGCGCTTCAATCGAACAAACCCTAGGAGCAAGGATGTTCAAAGAAAAGGCGTATCGCTTCTACTTACTATTACACGACATCTTTCAGCACTAATCCAGCAATCCAGAGTTTCGTCGCTTTTTGACTATGGCTGGCATCCGCGGGGTAATGGCTTGAGATAAGTTGACAATATGCTCATATTAACGATGGTAGCTGGCGGGTGGGTCAGAGTCTGAGCGGGCCGCCTGTGCCACCTGCCACCGTGGTTCCACGGATTAGTACTGCTTTGATTAGCTAAGGCGACCTTTTTTGGAGACTGTGTACTCTCACAGCCTCAGCGGTGCCAGCATCAGGGTTGGTACCATCAAATAAAGCCGATGTCGTCCTCGAAATGCAGCGCTTTGAGCGCCTCTCTTGTCTCATCACGCTCTACTAGGATCCGTTGGCTTGCCCGCTCCCCGTGAGTGCCCCTGTGTCATTTTACGCTATAAAAGCCCTACGACGTGGTTGACACCCCCGCCCTGTGATGCTTCCGCCATGCCAGGGTGTCCTATCTTTTCTTGCTTTCCGCGCTACAAAGCGTATACACAGATCAACACGATGATGTGGGATATGCGGGGGAATCATACTGCTCAGGAACCGATATCCCCACATCCACGCTTTCCAGCGCCGCCTAAGTGCGTTCTTCGGGACTGGGATCTAAGGGAACTTGCTGATTCTCATGAATAGCACAAGAGTTTCACCAGAGATGAGGTGAGTGTTTCCCATACTATTGTCCTCTCTTCGAAACCAACCGTCTATACAGGCAGCCAGCAGCGACACACTCAGTACCGTTCATGCCCCTCGGTTTACCCACTGCCCCTCCATCAAGGAGGTCTGCTCACCAGTGATTCATTCCACCATCGTTACTATAGAGACTTGTTACTGAAACCTGTGTTTTGTAGTACCCAGTAAGTGAGACCCTCGACTGAAAACGGGATAGTTTTCATTTTCCGCCTTTCAGCGCATCCTACCACACTTTTCCACGTTCCGCTGTCGCTCCCCAGGCTACCCGGGGGACATCTCCTTCCCGCAGCCTCTCTAGACCACCGCCTCAAATACCAAATCAGCGACCCGTTCCGGTACACACACACTCACATCACCATTCAAACCACCACCATCCGCACAGGCACACGCGGCATCATTCACACAGTGTGTCAGCGGGGACATCTCGTCATGTTCACTATGCGGATGAGAGATTTCAACCTCGATCACGACAGGTGTCCGGTCAGAGTTCGCATGTGTCCGGTCAGGTCCAAGCAGTTCCTGTCACTACAGCTTCCCATCATGCGCACCCTACTGTTGCCCAGAAACCAACACAAGGGCATCGCCGCCGCGCTCAGTCTACTGGAAATGTTACCACACCTATGTTTGTCGATTTTACACCATCCCGATCGCGACAACAAGTCCGTGGAACCAACGGACACCAATACTCGAGGTGTACAGGTCGGAAAAAGGCGCTGTGTGTGAGTACATGGTGTTATCGATACAGCATGTGCTAGAGATGGTCGCTTAATTGGCTTGGATTCAGATCGGTATCAACTACACTGGTCAGAAGCGCGAGCTGCGCGGATGCATCAATGATATCAAGAACGTACATCGATTCCTTACCCGTAAGTTCTTTTTGCCGTCGTAACAATGTTGCGTGGACCGTCGCTTTTCCAGGTCAATGGGGTTTCAAGCAAGGAGATATAGTCATGTTGATGGATCAGACTACTAATCCTCGGCAGATGCCTACAAGGCAGAATATGATTGACGCCATGAGGTGGCTTGTCAAGGACGCTAAACCTCACGATTCATTGTTCTTCCATTGTAAGAAGAATTGGCACCAGGATTGTTTTATATTGTCAACCTTGTTGTGGATTCAGATTCCGGCCATGGAGGCCAAATACAAGATACCCACGGTGACAAGACGGATGGATTTGACGAAGGTGGGTTGACTTTTCCCTTCTGACGAAGGTTGTCGTTTGAAATAGTTTCTTTTAGTCATATACCCAGTGGATTACAAGACGGCAGGCGTTATCATAGATGACGTGAGTCACGATGTCTCGCAAAAATCATGCTTACAACATTATCCATGGACAGGAACTGCACCAAATTATGGTTTGCGAGATTTTTATAACTAATAGGGCCATTGACTGATTTCGTGCAACAAAGGTGAAGTCACTTCCCCCTGGGTGCCGCCTAACGGTGAGATTCTACTGTTTTTTTTTTTTCCGGTATCAGCATTATCGTTGAATGATACTATTATAGGCTGTTTTCGATGTAATATTTATTCTCTGGATGCATCTCTCCCATCTTCGTGCTAACGAGCCTTTCAGTCATGCCATTCTGGAACAACGCTTGGTGCGTACACCCAACCTTTTCCTGCGACCGTTGACTGATAGTCTCTATTACTAGACTTACCATTCATGGTATGTCTGAAATATCCTTTTCTCTCGAATTCGTACAACCTTTCTTTGACAGTACCACCACGATGGGCGATTGAAAGAAAACCACATCGCCGAGCGTACACGAGCGCAGAGAATGAGTTCGGCAGACGTCATATCGTTTGCAGCGTGTAGAGATGATCAGACAAGCGCGGACACTGTCCAAGGAGGGGTAGCAGTTGGCGCGATGAGTTATGTGGGTGACTACCATTCCATAATCCGCGAGTGTCCCTAACTTTGGCCAACATCAGGCTTTTTTAACCGCGTTGAGTAAGTATTGCGTGCGCAAATGAAACTCATTCTCACCGTATCTATCACAGCCCAGAAACCAGCGCAGAGCTATTTGGAGTTATTGCTATCTATTCGTGGTATCGTGCAGCAACATTTTCAGCAGAAAGCACAGTTGTCCAGCGGACATTACATTGTACGTATCATAGTGCATACATCTGCAGGTTTGGGGGTGACATCGACGATTACAGGACACTAACCTTCGTTTTATCCTCTAAACAATCGTAAAATGTTGACCCTGGGAACTTGTTCTTGAAGTGTGATAATTCGTCCATTCGTTTGTATAATAATTTATCGTTGTATCTGTACGCGTTCGTTTTTCTTGGATTTTTGTTTAGTGTACGAACGATAGTATCGTAATTTCAGGACGTTGAAGTTGTAATGTGGTCGTAATATCAGAACGGCTGTGTACATAGTGTGGTCCCGTGATTTGCTTTTGGGACGTGTTTTGTTTACGTGTTGTTTGGCCCAGGGTCTACAAGCACAAACAAGTTCGAGTTGCTCCCAATTCGGCGAACAATCGAACGCAGCAGTTTCTCCCGTTGCAGAACGAGTGCTTGCCATCGTCGACCACGTCGTCGCTCTTTCGCAAGCCTTGCAGTTCAAGACCGTAAGTAACTCGCTTCATTGCTTAAGGCTAGTCGTCGTTGGTGTTCATTCGCATGCTGATTCAATACTTACGGATTGAAATCACAGGGACCCCATTTACATTCGCTAACACAAGAGTTGACGAGTTTTCCAGCTCACGATTCGCTTTCCACACGATACGCTAATTTTGCGCTTGCGATCCTAACAAGATTAATTCGACTCAAAAGTCGAACACATTCAACATCACGAACGACGCTAACGACTACATTTCTCTTGTTTCTTCATTTCCCATCTACTCGCTTGCTAATTCCGAAAATATTTCTGTTTTATAACGAATCGACGATCAAGACGGCCCCACGGTTTATAACGATCTCTTTATTGACTAATGCCCCTGCAACTACTTTCACGACCTACGTCGGATACTGTTCGCTCGCGGTCTCCGTCCCCACTTACTACACCCACTTCTAAACCACAGATTCCGACCATCTGCCTGACGACGGCCACCCCTTGTAATACTAATCTGACGGATGACATTAGCCGGGTTGCACCATGGATCACTTCCGAGGCGACTCCTGTTCCAATCGCACCCAAGCCAACCACAAATAAAGAGGGGTCACGAAAGCGTCTTGTTCCCAAGAAGTCGAAGCTCAGTCTTCTCGGGTCGTCGTCGGCGAAACCGCGCGAGCAAGATTTTTCGGATGGCGCCAGATACGCCTTGGGCGCGTCAGTCAATGACGAAAGTAATGGTTTTGAAATTTATGTCGACCAAGCCAACGATCCAGACATAGGAGAGATTTTGATGGTGAAGAAGAAGAAGTCGCGATTAGGCTTGAATGGGCTGCAATGGGGAACGTTGGGCGAGGTGACGAACGTTCCGCCGGTTACCCAACCAAAGGAGAAGGTGGGGAAGAAGGAGAGCCTATTGAAGGCGAAGGTGGATGAGAATCAGAAATGGTGGAGCATCGGGCGCGGAAGGAAGGACTCGAAGGAGAAGGACAAGGGGAAAGATAAGGAAGGCGTCAAAGGTAAGCACTTCGGGTGGGGTTTACTGAGTCGCTTGCTGACCGTTTCCTTAGCTCCTCAACCCATTGACGAGCCTACAGACACGCGGGCGAGATTCAATTCATTGGACTCAGGCATTCTGCTCACGAGTGTGGTTAACGGACAGCATCCCAAGCCTCCAGTGGAGACCTTGCGTATCCCCACCCCGCCGTCGGCCACGTTGGCACCGCCCAGTGGCACAGGATTGGGGAATGGAAAGGGTTCCGTTGCTATCAGGGCTATGCGTTCTGTCCGTTCCCTTGCCCGTATTGGTAGCTGGGCACAGCTCAAGAATACGCCTAATCCCGACACAGCTGCGGCCGCCTCGGCACCTGTCAAAGTTAAGGTGTCCGATGGGAAGAAGAAAAGGAAGAAAAAGGACAAGGAGAAAGAGAAAGAGAATGCAAAGGAAACAGTTCGCTATTCGGGGAGCAGCTTTGAGGCTGGCGCGTTGTCCGCGAGCCCCACCGGTTCCAAGCATGAGCCCAGGACCGCCTGCAAGAAAAAGGCGAGCATTCTGGGACTTGGTCTGCCGTCGACGATACGCCTGCCTTCATCTCGCAGTGGATCGACGGCATCCTCAATCGTCGTTGCAAATAGCATCAATCGTTTATCGGTAGACTCTGCGAATCTGTTGGGTAGTGGGATTCTTGCGCGGGGACGATCTGGTTCAACAATGTCCACTGCCTCTTCTCTGCGTCCGACCTCGATGAAATCTCGCCAGTCTTCGGGTAGCTCAGGTGCAGCCTCGGTAAGATGGGATGAAACAGGGTTGCAGAATGTGAAGGAAATCCGCCGGAAGGACAGAGAAAGTAGACGAAAGGAGAAGGAAGAGAGCACGGAGAAGAAGAAGAGCAGGAAACTGAAGAGCATCAGGGATCCGACCCGAAAGTCGTCGGACAGTCGAAAGAGGACGCCACTAGCAGCGATATTCCCAGGAACAGTGCGCGAGGAAAATGCGACTGAACAGCCACCCGCAACACCCGGAGGGACTGTGGATGGGCACGAAACAGTCTTTCCACCAACGGAGACTCCCGTGAAGCGTGTGCGTCCTCGACCCCTATCTGAGCAACCTCTTGGCAAGAGTCGACCTAAACCCTTCTCTGAAGGGGATGATGGTAAGATCGCATGCCTCCCACGTCCAAACTGTAACTGAGTCGCCTCAGACAATGCGGTCATGTCACTGCTGGACGCGGCGACAAATGACTTGGCACAACTAATCAACAGGCTCGATCTTGAGGCAACCCCAGGAAGCGTCGATGTGACCCCAATTAGCCGCCGCTCCCCTTTCTTACTGGATCCGTCCGCAAATTCGCCACACATCAATCGATCGACGGCAGAGAGCCCAGTCAAAGGGTTACGTCAAAAGAACTCGTCCATGACGTCTCTACGGCCCTATGCCCAATCGTGCTCGAAGAGTACCGGTATCCAGCTGGGACAGAACATCGCTCCATGGTCCACACTGAACGCGAGTATTTCTCCTTCAAGGCCTTCTCCCAGCACGATTAGAGTTGCCTCTCAAGACAACATGGCGACCATCCGGACCCACAGGCGAACGCTAACGCCCGCACCTGCCGCAGATCCGTCCCCAGTCTTCAAAGCGCTTCGTCCAGCAACCACCCGCATCGCCGTGTCGAAGATGGTGGTTAACGCTTCCGCTGGTGTTTGCCCATTTGTGATGAACCCAACCGATCGTTCCCCATCCACTCAGACGTTCGGTTCGGTCCATTCGAAATCAGAGTCCCGGGGAAGTCTCACTGCCTCCCCAGTGTTCAAGAAGGCCCAGGACCACACTCGCAGGGGTTCTTCTGTCGCTCAACATGGGGGCCTCAATAGTCACAGCCTACCTATGCTTCCCGAGGCTCGTCGCAGCCTTGGGCTAGCTGGTACTATGGGTGGTTCCATAAACAGTATCGCCGAGCAGGACTACGACGGGAGCGATCCAGATTCTGACATTCCAGACGAGTTGCAGGTCATCTTGTCGAATTCAGATCAAGAAGGCGAGGACACCATTTCATTTGACCACAAACCAACACCTCCTTCTCCGGGTTTACCGCCGGAGCTACCTTTGCCAGAGCTTGACGGTCCGTCTCTGAGGAGCTCTTTGGCTGAGATCCCTGTTTTCCAGGCAACCGTGACCGACGAGGACGAAAACCATGCCTATGTTGAAGAGGTTGGGACGTTATCCGAGGATGACACCAAGAGGTCTTTCGACTTCACTGGCGAGTTGCAAAAGCTCAATGAGTCCGGTGCATCCGATCGTCATAGCTTCATTGAGCAGCTCGAGAATGCATTCCGTACTCCCGCCAGGATTGATCTCCGTTGTGACTTTGGGGACCTACCCTCTGTCCCCAAGCTCCCTACGCTGCAAGATGAGTTGTCCCAGACGGGTGAGAGCTCGTTTAGCCTCCCAATCGACTATGTCTCTCGCGAACTCTCGCCGAGAGGCTTCCCTATCGATGTCAATCTGGAGCCATCTCTGCTCCCTGGATCTGACAGTTTTGCCACGACCACATCGGACGAAGAGCTGCACAACTTCGTCGCGCCTCAAGTCCTGCCAACCGCAACGTCAGTAACTTCTCGACCATCCACCGGCGAGCTCAACCGCGACTTCAAGTTTGGTGGAAAGCAGTCTTCACTGAAGAAGGAATGCCTGCCATTCACGCTCTCAGATATCATCCCGCCTCCCGAGATTGCGAGGTCCCTCTCCATGGCATCGTTTACTGGTGACGAGAGCTCGTTGATGAAGTCGATTCTTGCACACGCCATCGAGATCGAGTCCCCACAGCGCCCTCGATTCAATTCTGATTCTGACTCCAAGCGCGAGGCACACGATGCCGTCCGAAATTCCTATGCTATCGCTGGTCATCAACGCAATCATTCTGCGTTGAGCTTCGCGGGGTTCGATTCGTTTGCGGAGGTACGAAGAGGCTTCGAATTCCATGACAACCGCCCCGGTTTCTACCACCCACCTGGCACAACGTCTGGTAGACGACATCGGAAACATGATTCTATCTACAGCATCGCATCCGTCTCTTCGTACGGCAATGTTCTCCACGGTGGGTCCGCGGACCCATTCGACTACGGGTCTATTCTTCCTCTGCCAAGCTTGCGAGAGAGGCCCTCCTCGGATGACTTCTCCTTTACCATGTCAGCTTCAGTCGACGACACGTTCTCCTTCCTGCGCAGACAACCGCCTCGCCGTAGAGTCGATAGCGACGCTTCAAGCTTCTACTTCCGGGCATCGTCCGTCCCCTACAATCGTATAAGCCATTTACCAAGCTCGCGCACTACCCACCGGCGACCTGAATCCGGCGTGTCTGTTGGTCCACCAATCAGTTTGTTCAACCGCAATTCCACTTACCACCGCCGTGGCGACTCAAACACGAGCATGAGCAGCGTCGCACAGTCGTATGCTAACTGCGGCCGCTTTTCTTGGGCTAGACACCGATCCAATTTTTCAGTCGAATCGGTACTCAGCGACTTCTCGGAAACAAATCTCGGACGACCTGGTTTGGGGGACAAGATGCTTGACTCCGCAGTGGAACGTGGTACACCACTGGCATCTATATCTGCATCACCTCCCCCGAGCCCCGCTGGTAGTGTGCACGGAAAACGAATGCATTCGGAGGAGTATGAAAGTCGGCCATCGTACGATTCTATCATGGACGGTCAGTACGAGTCCCAGAAGACCGACTCGTTGTTTGACAAGACTGGCAACCGGAACTCTGTCTGCTCGTCGGACTCGACCTTCTTTGAGCAAGACACGGAAAATGTTGCTGTGAAGCTTCCTCGTTATCGTCCCATATCTAGCCTGAGTATCCAGAGCGTCCATAGCCCTCCGAAGGAAGACGATACAGTAATCAGTGTAGGTTCCCACTCCTTTCATACGTTCTTATCTGACACACAAATAGATGCTGGGTGGTGGTCACATACGCCGTCGTTCTGTGACGTCCATGATTGGTTCCTCGCCGTGTATCCAAGTAGAACGACGCAAGAATATCCTCACGAACCCTCCCGAGACCGTATTCAGTCGTATTCAAAAGACCAGCCCGGAGGACTACGAATCACCCAAGGTTTCGCGCGTTATTGAAACCAAGCCCTCGATCGCATCCACCACGAATTCGTCCCAGTTTGGTGACGAGCGCATGATTCGCGCAAAGCATGGGCTTCTTGAACGCCAGAGCCTCGAGAACACTGTATTAATAGGAGATGGTGAAGATCTCTCGGGATCGTGTAAGTACTATGTGCGACATTCACGGTATTATCATGGTGTTCATCTTAAATGCAGTCCGAATGCCCGTCTTTACCCGACCCAGTGGTAGTGTAACCCGCTCTCGGTCAAGCACATGCACCTCAAGCTCTGGGGGCGAAACTCCCCCGCTGTCTATTTCGGATGGCTATTCCTCGTTCTCGGAGGGATCCTTGTCAAGTATTGATCTAACACAACTCAATGCCTTACTCTCGAACACCACACATCCGTTGTCCAATGCTGCCTTTGATCGTGCTCGTCCCCCCGCACGTGGACACCGTCACCGTCGGCGTATTTCACAGGCTCGAGCATCACGAACTTCGATTTACGAAACCATTGAAGAGGAACTCAATTCGTCATTGTCGCCAATGAACTCGTTCGAACACTCTATCCCCAGCTCCACCTGTAATACGCTCAAGTTCGCTGAAGTCGCGGCGAAGACGATGGATCCACCCCAAGTGTGTGTCGTGGATTCCGAAACGTCGTCTGTGGATTCGTTTTCGTTGTGGGATGACGAACGAGGGATCACAGCGCTGAGGCGATTTTACGCCCTTCGGGACGAAGCGAAGGACGCGATTACAGAGAGCAAACGTGCGTGGGCGGATACACCATTCTCGGCCTTCGCAGTTCAATGTAAGCTATTCGCGTGTGTATATCTTTCCGGTTGACAACTTCGCTAGCCTTCGATCCTCCACGCCATCGATCTGGCATGCAAGCGATATTGGAGCATTCGCTACAGAACTATGGTCCTCTTCCTTGGGAACTTCGGCCTCGTCGCGTTCGATCACGAGTGAACAGTCGGCCTTCTCCGTACCCTCGAACCGTCAAGACATCGTTCACGCCGTCACCTAGCTCCGAACATCCACGTGCGACGGTCGCGGTTTCCCTCTCCACGTCGACCGACAATGCTATGGTTCGCCACCCTTCGCCACTTTCCAATGCCTTGCAACAAATCATGATTGATCCGAACGTGTCCTCGACGGTGTCCGGACAGACCAGGGACTGTGGTATCCCCCCAAACAAGTCAGACCGTGTCTTTGGACTTCCGCCTCGTCCTCCTGTTGGGTCGACGGTACGACGCGTTGCGTTTGGATGGTCGAAGAAGAGTACTGGCCGGAATTGTGCTGAGAATAAGGAGAACCATATGAACTCTTGCAACATCAGTAATGGAGCTGCGACAGTAGCGAATGTCTCACAAGGAACAATGATAACGTGAGTGCCATCTTGCCTGTGTTGGACGAAGGACTGATGGTTTGCTGTAGGCCTGCTGATGGTTTGCGACTAAATCGACCCAGACCGAGAGGGCGTCCGACGCCAGCGCCGGCGAGGCCCATCCGTGCATAGCTGAATGTGATGCCGTACGCCCGTTGTTCCTCTCCATGTTGGTATCTTTTTTGCTGTTTCTTGTCACTATGTACCTATGCATACCGAAACTACACCGCCTATGCTGTAGATTTTTTCCCCCCAATCAACCGTGTTCGGCTCGGAAAAACTCGAATTGTAGTCGTTACATTCGTCTTTTTACAATGGGAGCAATGTTGATGTCAAGCGTTGAACGTTCAAACGTCGAATACTCGAATTTCAAACCGTGTGTCTTGCGACATCAAATGAAGAACATAGTATTGTCCTCGCATATGCACAACTGATCGTATCGTCAGTGACTAGTGTGACTCACCTGCCGTGACTATCCGCTTGCTAAAACACCTCTGGTCACTTACGAACTTCCAGACCTTTGGAGATCAGAAGCCATTGGTAGTCATTCCGATCTTGCGAAAAAAGTCAAGTTGATATTAGTAGCGTCGTGTTTCTCAAAGCGAAAAGGGAACCGAACGTGACCTCGGCGACACAAGTCAAGGTCTCAACTACTTTGTACCCTTTACTAACGCTTTGACGAGATTGATCTCGATGTTGTTGTTGAACTTGCGCAGATTGTGAACGCAGGCACGTGTTGCTCGACTCGAGTAAGAATATTATCGTCGCTTTGAATTGACAAGAACATTTCGGAGCGACTTCTTGATGGTTAGATCAGGGTGAGTGATTTCTCGATCGTGCCAAAACTTGACGCCGTGTTAACCCCAGAGCTTAAAGTGCGTATTTCTGGGTAATTTGAACGGACTAATCCAAATCTGAAACCATCTTCGACAGGACGAGGTGCTGACTGGTCGCCGACGTTGCCTTTAACCTTTCGGCATACATATTGTCAGGGAAGTCAGAGCCTACTAGCATCTGCACACCAGGAACCAAAGGTTGTCTTGTCCGTGTGACGCAAACGCAACTCATGCCTTTCACAGTCCGATATATGCATTAGAGTGTCGACAGGCGCAAGCCCTTTATTTCCGCGGCTTCGGAGAGATATCACTTGCATAACAGATCGACTCCAATGAATGGAGGGCCCATCACCGATTGATGCGCTGCAACAACGTTGACGAATCAGGCCAGCTGATACAGGAACGTAAACTGGCCCATAGCACAAAGTGAAATGTCTCGGGGACGAATTTCGGCCCGATCCGGCGGTATAACTTGTTTCATTGGTCTGGCAGGATGAATGGAAGCACAAAAGACAGCCATTATTTTTGTTGTTCAAGTCGCCACGAGTAGCCGCTGCCGCTGCACTAACTACATGAAACTGTGACTCGCATTATCTTAAATATATCTACACGATATACTATACGTCTTGCCAGCGATGTCGGAATGATGTACCAAACTTAAGACGGGTGACTGTATCATCACGTACAGGCGGCAAACATGAACGGAATCGTTCCGTAGATTCTTCTTCGTGATCTCGTTCCAACTGATAGTTGAGCCCCGCATACGCTGACAAACCTAGTACTCGCTCACTCTTCTTTTGATCCCATTCCTCGAAGCCACCCGCGATCCCACTCCATTCGCCCTCTAGACGTCCACCGGCGTCGGCGTCGGCTTCTAATTCGGTTCCATGGCCGTCTACGCTCTCCTCTTTGTTCCCACCGTCACAAGCACCGCGTCCATCCAGCACTACTCAAACCATAAACCAGCCTGAAAATCAACCTAGGCAAGGCCGAAGCCCTCCTCTTTGTCCGCCTCGGCTGCACCTTCCTCGCCTCCTTCGTACTGTTCCTTTGATCTTGAGGAAGCGTCGATGTGACCCCAATTAACTAGCGCTCTCCTTTCCTACTGGATCCAGATCCATCTGCAAAGTCGCCGCTTATCAATCGATTGACGACAGAGCTCGGTCAAAGGCTTAGGTCACAATGATTCGTCCACGACGTTTCTAGACTCTGCGGTCCTATGCGCAATCGTGCTCGAAGAGTACCGCATCCAGCTGGGACACAACATCGCTCCATGGACCACACCAAACGCAGGTATTTCTTCAGGACTCTCTCCCAGCGCGTTCAGAATTGCCTCTCAGGACAACATGGCGACCATCCGGACACAGGCGAACGCTGACGCCTGCACCTGCCTCAGATCCATCCCCGGTCTTCAAAGCGCTTCGTTCAGCAACCAACCGTATCCCCGTGTCGAAGGCGGTGGTAAGCGCTTCCTCTGGTGTCTGCCCAATCGTGATCAGCTGAATCTTGCATTGTCTTGCGACGTGAACTGAAGAACATTATCCTCGCATACACATAGTATAGATTCACTCCCGTTGGAGAAGTCGTGCGCCTATGGATCAAGTTGCATGGCCGGATATTCTCTTTAATCACCAACTATGTGTAAACGTTTTATCTCTACGCACCGGACATTCCAATGGCTGTCTGGACTCCGAGTCCCCAACCTTTTCATTTTTTCTGGACACCGTCGCTTTTAACCCCACCCTCGAACATCATCAATATGAGTACAGATCACTACGACTCGGACGGTGTCGACACCTTCCACTCTATCTCTTACCATTCCGTCAAAGCTTGGGACAAGTACGCCTCTCCTTTCGCGTTATACATCGGCGCTGACGACTGATGCATCCATAGGTCATGGAACAACTGTACCTGTGGCTGGTCCCGACTGACGGTCCACAACCGGAGACTCTCACCCACGAGTTTATCGCCAGCGTGGAGGGAAGCGTTCTTGATTCTGCAACGCTCCTGCCAAGTAAGATAACCGTCCAATACTGCAGTGTATATATATTCAGCTCGCTAACTCCCATTGGAGGCGCAGCCAGACGATGTGAAATTGACCTGGACGATGATACCATTAGGTTGCTACGCAAGGATCTTCGCGTGTACAACACCTCACTTAGTGACGCGTTACTAGGTTTATTGCGAGTCTACATGTAGGCATACCGTGCTTATGGCATGCCACATGTCACGTTCACCAAAGGCCACGGCACAGATGCCCTCGTGGTCCCTGTCCCGGTCCCTGAAATATTTGGGGCAGTAGGAATGACTACTACATAAAGACTGAGGCCTGAGGGTTGACTCAGACGTCTGCCTATTGGTGACACGGACTACCAACATGATTCCAAGCCGTTGGACCTGTCATAACCACTTTGCAGGTAGGCAGAGTGCAAACGTAGTATTATTCGAGTTCCAGCTAAGCATTGCAGAATGAAGACGACGGTAATGCCAGCATGTTGTTCATCGGACCATGAGATGCTTAGGAATGTCTGTATTGACTGCTCTTGCATAGATTTGGTGATTTGGCAAATTCATAAAAGAAACCATACATGAGAGTTGATTCTCAACTTCACCGTTCGCGAAAACAACAAATTCCGACTACAAGATATCCGCCTAATTACCAATCGGCCACCCGGTGGTGAGGTTCACGAAGCCGAGCGTAGTGATTCCAACTGTATGACATCATGAAAGACGAACAAATATTAAAGGTGGGTGGTGCTTACCTGCAGCCGTCGTGGTACCTTGAAATGCGACAACCTGTCCAAATGTCGCCCAGGGATTGGCTAGGTTTTGTTTGTTAGGTATGATCTCGCCTGAAAGAGAGGTAGATTAGCACTCGGGGGCCCAATATTTCGCTTGTGGGAGTGCATGCTGACCTCCTCCACCAATCTGACCGGTAGTCTTATTGAACGTGACGAAGCCGATGGACCCGACATGGTATTCCTTACTCCCTGCAGCTGCGGGCTTCAACCGGCCATAAATCCCGACGAGAATCTCACTGTCTGCGCAAAAGTCAGAGATGGAGACAATTTAGTTATATCCTCAGGCTTACCGGCGATGTTGACGTCACCAACTTGGACGACTCCTATGACGATCCCACGCGAAACGACGACTGTAGTACCGTCATCTAGAATGTACGTGGTGGTAATGCCAGTAACGATGGCATAGTCTGCTTGCGGATTCTGGGAAAAGATTTGGACCCGCTTGATTCCTTTGATCTTAAACTGGACTGGGAATCCTCCGTCTGGTAGGACAAGGTCATGTGGTTAATCGACAAAGCACAGAAGGGGACTGTCGGGCCATACTCACAGTCAGTCGCATCGTTGAACGGCACATCGTGTGTGTCCTTGATATTACCAACGGAGTGGGAGAACTCGAGATTAGAGACGATAGGGCTTGGCATGGTGTATCGACGAGAGGTGCTGACTCGACATTCACCCAGATGCACCGACTTTATACTCGATGGCATTCGATATAATTTCCATTTCTGTTGTAGACAGTAACTGAGAGCATGTTAGGAGAGAAAGGAACCGAACCAACATCACCGACGAGTCGGAAATCGGAGATTGGCGTAACTGTGACTACACGGCGTCTTCATCTTTTGTCCTTCCATTCCTCCTGCCAGATAATTGACACAGCTTACACCCTCCGAGTCGGGTCCGGCAGAAATTCGACCGGTGGCATCTTCCCTTCAATGCTGTGGGTGGCTTCAAGTTATACGCGCAAGTTCAATAGTCCAAGGCTTGCTGCCAGTATTTCATTACGGAGTATGTACTCCATTTTCTTTGGAAGTCCCTGGTCACTGGACGCTTCCTTGAAAATTTTCTGTGACAGACTCGTATCCTGATCTCACATACATTCAAGTTCTGTCGGGCTATCTTTTGCGGTTTACAATCTGCACGCCAAGTGCGACGTCGAGGGGCCAACTGTTCGATATCTGAAAACATGCTATGCCAATTATATTCTTGGATCAGCTGACTCCTCCCAGGGCCATGGCCGGAAGCCTGTTTCATCGGCGTTGTAGCAGATGCCAGTGTCAATTTGGTGCTAGATTAGTGAATTTTCCAATCGTTCGAGCTGATCCGTGATCCACGTGACAATATGAATGCATGTGGCCTGACTGCTCTGACAATGTATCGAAGAGGTTGGAGGCGACAGCGGCGACCAGGGAGCACATATTATCTCAAAGATATTTTCGGAATTGTCACTGGATTATCTCTCCACCCTTGTTCATCCATTTATATGCAGACGGCCCTCGGTGCTCTCTCTCGTACATCGACCGGGGATTGGAAGGTTTTCTCTGCTTGCAATCTAATTCAGCCATTTACTCAAGGCGGTGAGCAACAAAAATAATGGGGTTGTCCATTTTTTGTCCTTCCATTCATCCTTGACACAGTTCCATGTTATACCCTACGAGTCGGATCTGGCAAAAATTCGACCAGTGGCATTTCCCCTTCAATATTAGGATAGTTTCAAGTTGCACACGTAAGGGTTCCATTCATCGGAGTCAGTCCATTATTTATGTGATGATGTGTCTCCAAAGAACTGCGGAAATCAAGGGCTTACGCCTGTTAAGTGCAATACCCTTAGTCACGATGTGCTCTGATGGCCTGCGGTGTGACTTCTCTGACAATGTATCAAAGGGGATTAAAGGTGACACCGGCAACTGGGAAGTACATATTTTCCTATCTCTATCTATGAAGGATTCAGAATTGGATTGGTCCGTCCCAGGCGTTGCCCAGAAATATCCCCCAGAATCTGAGTATTCCGATTTGCATATTCCTTCTCTCATTTTCGCAATTTACTTACTTGTATACCTCTCACTGGCATATTCCCCCTTTGACCACCCGTCGTGCGGTTCTGTGTGGTTTAATGTTGGGCCGCCCGGTCTCATCTATACCTCCTTTGGGCTCTCGATTGTGAAACTGATATTCTGTGGCTGTCTGGATATTTCAAAAACTCTTGGTGGGAAGTGGAACATTCCAAAAAAGGCGGTAAGAACTTGAAGGAGCCAGGAAAGGCCACAGTGGAGAGAAGCCAGAACAGAACTAGGTGATAACAGTATTGTTTTTACTGAAAAGGCCGTTGGAAATGAAACCTTGCGTCTTTCCACTGCCAGTCGGTCTGCACTATGGAGGATGTACCCCATGACAATTCATAAAATGTGCTTGCCAGTGGGATTCCAGTTATGGGTTAGGTTCCAACTTGGCCTTAGTACCTCTTATCGATCGACGTGTTTCGGTATTTTGAGTTGTTCGACACTGGCGTGTCACTGGTGCTGGTGGGCTCTTTACTAGAAAGAGCCTGAGCTAGAGTAGTACGGTGTTCTATACCAGGCTTTTGCGAAATGATCCTCACCCGTCCTAAAAGTTCGTCTCCGAACTTGAAGCACTCCGATCGTGTGCACCTTGAAGCCACCCACAGTATTGAAGGGAAGATGCCACCAGTCGAATTTCTGTCGGATCCGACTCAGAGGGAGGGTGTAAGCTGTGTCAATTATCTGGCAGGAGGAATGGAAGGACAAAAGACGAAGATGCCGTGTAGTCACGGTTACTATTACCCAACGATTGTTGGCAGTCCCCGATTTCCGACTCATCAGTGATGTTGGTTCGGTTCCTTTCTTTCCTAACATGCTCTCAGTTACTGTCTACAATAGAAATGGAAATTATATCGAATGCCATCGAGTATAAAGTCGGTGCATCTGGGTGAGTGTCGACTCAGCACCTCTCGTCGATACACCATGCCAAGCCCTATCGTCTCTAATCTCGAGTTCTCCCACTCCGTTGGTAATATCAAGGACACACACGATGTGCCGTTCAACGATGCGACTGACTGTGAGTATGGCCCGACAGTCCCCTTCTGTGCTTTGTCAATTGACTACGCGACCTTGTCCTACCAGACGGAGGATTTCCAGTCCAGTTTAAGATCAAGGGAATCAAGCGGGTCCAAATCTTTTCCCAGAATCCGCAAGCAGACTATGCCATCGTTACTGGCATTACCACCACGTACATTCTGGATGACGGCACTACAGTCGTCGTTTCGCGTGGGATCGTCGTAGGAGTCACCCAAGTCGGTGATGTCAACATCGCCGGTAAGCCTGAGGATATAACTAAATTTGTCTCCATCTCTGACTTTTGCTCAGACAGTGAGATTCTCGTCGGGATTTATGGCCGGTTGAAACCCGCAGCTGTAGGGAGTAAGGAATACCATGTCGGGTCCATCGGCTTCGTCACGTTCAATAAGACTACCGGTCAAATAGGTGGAGGAGGTCAGCATGCACTCCCACGAGCGAAATATCGGACCCCCGAGTGCTAATCTATCTCTGTTTCAGGCGAGATCATACCTAACAAACAAAACCTAGTCAATCCCTGGGCGACATTCGGACAGGTTGTCGCATTTCAAGGTACCACGACGGCTGCAGGTAAGCTTCACCCACCTTTAATAGTTCGTCTTTCTTGATGCTATACAGTTGGAATCACTACGCTCGGCTTCGTGAACCTCACTACCGGGTGGCCGATTGGTAATTAGGCGGATATCTTGTAGTCGGAATTTGTTGTTTTCGCGAACGGTGAAGTTGAGAATCAACTCTCATGTATGGTTTCTGTTACGAATTTGCCAAATCACCGAATCTATGCGGGAGCAGTCAATACAGACATTCCTAAGCATCTCACGATCCGACGACGACGGTTGAATTACACGCGGACATTGCTGTCGTCTTCGCTCTGCAATCCTCGAATAGAAATTGAGCGATACCACTGAGTTTGCATTATGATTCTACCGAAGCGACCCGATGAAGTGATCCACGTCTCAGACTAGGAATGCCATAGGTAGACGAATGGCTTATTGATGAGATGTCAGATATGAAGGTAGTGAATTTATCAGCATGCACCGATCATATGCAATGAGCACGAAATTGAACATACTGATAGTTGTTTTGAACAAAGACTGCACGGGACTGGGGAGCTGGGATTAAAGTTAGTGCTATTAATTAGTAGCCCGACAATGAAATCATGATCAGACTGCAACGGAACTACAGTTCAGTGTCAGGCCCGTGACACTAGGGGAAAAAAATGTCGCTTGACATCAACGAAGGCGAAACCCATCTGCGGAGTTGGGTGCACACGTGCGTGATCAGGATATGAAGAATAGGCTGAAGGAGATTCCGGCTGGCTGGTCCACGGCTTTTTCATGGCCTTTTTCTTCTTCTGACGCGGGGCCGAAGCATCGGTAGAACCATGCATACCGCAAGTGGTACCCTTGAGGTAGATGAAGAAGTAAAAAAGAGGAATTTTTCGAGCGGCGGGACATCAATGACAGCGGGCTGAGAGGTAAACAGTTGCACGCGTGTCAGGATCTGGAGACAGCCTGAAGGCACCATTGTCAGATATTTTTTTTACGGAGCTTGGGAACAACGAAGCTGAGGTAGATGCGCCGTGTCCCTTCAACATTTCCGTTCTTGCACATATTTACTGACTCGTTGTCCCCTTGTATCGCCTCTTTCAGTAAGCCTGTAGATTCCATGACAAAAAAAAGGTATTACCTTGCGATGCTTCCTTATCTTCAGCTTTCGCCCCGGCTGGGAGAGGATGACGTCCCATGCTCGAGGCGAAGGTTCTGCTTTGGCAAAATCACTGGGTCATCAACGAGATTTTGTTTGTCGTGCTGGAAACCAAGTAACCCAGCGCATCTTCCATTTCGCCCACATGAACAACACCATCCAGGGAGAGTCGTGTGCTGCAGGAATGGCTACCGTATTTCTTTTGATTGCTAACCATATCCACTCGGCTTGTAGAGGTTTTTATCAACAGTTTCATCGTCTGGTGCGAGGACGGTATATTGGTCGCGTATGTTAAGTTCAGGGCGACGATGACCTCTGAGTTTCAGCATGTCAAACATACTGTGTCGGAATGGCTTTGGCAGATTGGTATCCTTTTCCTTGTAATAATTTGTGTTGCCTCTGGAATAATTATAGTAGCCTGAGTGATGGCACCGACAACGAGACCAAGTGCAATGAAGTACGTATGTTGACCTCGCGATTAATACAGTTAAACGCACAACGTCCTGTGGAGACTGCCACTGGCACCACCGTCTAGCCGCGGCGGAGATTGAACGTTAAGGGGGGGAAGGATCCGTTGCCGCCGCGGCATCAGGGCTATGCGCTATGTCCGTTCTCTAAGTGAGCTTACGATGTGTTCGGCACGCTTGATCCCGATTGCCTCAAGTTAGCAGAACTGCACAGCTGGTGGTTCGATTACCCCAAGAACAAGAACAAGTGAACATCAAGCATATGTCAAGGACTGTGACGCTCATCGAATCCAGTTCTGATTGGAGGAAGCCGGATGAAGATGAAGATGCCTCCAGTCCTTGCGATTATTGCGAGTTCGATCGCACGCTTGGTCATCTCTACCGTAACATCACTCTGGACGATATACCGAATACTATCAGGGAAACACAGAGTAACACCCGATCTCCAACGCTCTCTATCTGTATGTCTATCGCCGTCTTCCAGGGCTGCGTGGTCAGACACAGACATGGATAAACTTCTTGGAGATCACAAACCGCGAGAGGATCGCATGCACCTATTCTCTATCTCAAACGCCCGGATCTCGACTGAACGAAGAACCCGTCCAAATTTAGGCCATCTTGGCTAGCAAATAAAGAGCGCACCGGTCAAACCGGTGGTACGAGATGAGGGACAATGTAGGATTCCTTGTCCAGGGGATCAATGAACAACTCGTTAGCAGGCTGAATTTAGAGGATCATCCGGAGAGCACACTCAAGGCGAAGCTACTAGCCGTTGCATGGTGCGTGTGGAAATCCAGCATTTCGGAAAAGGCCAGTTCGTTCCGGTCCCAGCTGGGAGAAAACTTTGGGCTGGAGAGCCTTGGCTTGATCGGGCTTAGCTAGGTGTTGGAGTTCTTAGCGAAGCTTGCCATTTCTGCGAAATCCCGTATGCGGGATGGATTCGAGCGTCATGTATCCGAGGAGAATGCATTCCGAGTTCAAACACATTGAACAACTTTGGAATTCTTGCTCGAACGGCGCAATCGACAACGCGAGATCATGATGGCGTTCAAATTCGTTGCAAATAGGCTATCATGGTGGAATAGTAAAAGCTATACAGCCAGATCAGGGCACATATTGATCGTCCTGCGTTCACTGACACATCCCCTTCTGTTTTCGCCCCAAACCCCCATGGCTGGGAGAAAGCGGCACACAAGCATCAGAGCGAATCAGGCAAATTTCCTCCGGCATTTTCCCCCAAGGACATCCGCCTCTGGGTATAGCCCTGGGCAAGTATACCGTTGACTTTGTTCAGCATATCCGAGCTCGAGGACGAAGCCAAGGCAACCGCAAGACTTGTTGGGGATAGTGACACAAGCGAACCTATGCCTGTTGCGCTCTCTCGATGCGTCATACTCGTAGAACGACCCTTGGGATTGGTCGAACGAGGGGAAAAGGTCTGTTGCTTGATACCAGGAGAAGTGCCCTTTCGCGGCGTTGGCTGTGCACGGGCGTAATCAGGGTATGAGGGGTAAGGCAAAGGTGACTCTAGCTGGCTGGTCCGCAGCTTTTTCGTCGCCTTTTTCTTCTTATGGCGAGGAGGCGAGTCATCGGTGGCACCAAAAGAATTCATGCAAGTAATAAGTGATGCACTCGAGGAAAATGGAGAGGTAAAAAACAGTGATTTTTCGAGCGGTGGGACATCAACGATGGCGGGCTGAGAGGCAAACCGAATGCATGCGTATCTGGGGCCGAAGACCGCCTGAAGGCACCACTGGCAGATTTGTGTGGAGTTCGGGAACGACGACGTTGAGGTGCCTTTGTGTAGATGTCTCTGTGTGTCCCTTCAATGTTTTCGTCCCTGCACATATTAACTGGCTCGTTCTCCACGCATGTCGCCTCCTTCGGTGGGCCCGTAGATTTCGTGGAAAAAGGCGTTACCTTGTGCATCGTCCTCATCTCTTCACCCCGAGTGGGAGGAGATGACGTCCCATCCTCGAGGTGAAGATTCTGCTTCGGCAAAAACACGAGGTCATCAACGAGATCTTGTTTGTCATCCTGGAAGGCAAGTAACCCCAGTGCATCCTCCATTTCGCCGACATGAAATCCACCATCCAGGGATGACCGCGTGCTGCGGGAAAGGCTGGTACCAGCAAAAGAAGCTTCCATCAAACTGCTAACCCTGTGCATTCTACTTGTAGACATTTTAACAGTTTCATCGACCGGCGCGAGAACAGTATGTTGATCGCGTACGTTAATGTCAGGGCGACGCGGGCCTGAGTATCGGCATGTCAAACAAGATGAGTTCCGGTACCGACAGTAAAATAGGTATCGTTGGGAAAGTGAGTGTGGGAGATTCCCACATAGCCATTGGGCTGGGTGGTGCAAGGAACGGGTCGTCTTGTGCGACTACTGTGAATCTCTCTTCATCACTCAACGAGAACTCGTTTGGGTATATATTGTGAACCATGAAGATGAATTTGCTAGGTGTGCTGGCAGAAAAAAGGGACACCTATTCCATGCTTGGATATCCAAGGACAAGCAAGCGATCCTCAACGTCATTTGCTGGTGGGGCGTACGCAGGACCGGGCAAAAGAGTTGAAGTACGACGTAAAAGAGGGGTAACGCAGTGATCTGAATCAGAGAAGCAGTAGTTGCTTGATAGAATGGCATCCTGAGCACCGGTGGTCACATCTGAATTAGTGTCCGAAGTAGTCTGAAGCAATGTAGTCGAAGTGGGAATATCTCTTGCCACAGAATATGGCCGCAAGTAATCGTATGAAGTGTTCGGTACTGATGGAATCACCTGGTTAATTCTGTACCGGTGGGGAAGGGTGATGTAGGTAATGCAATCAAAAGAGCAATGGATTTTGTACCAATTGTATATACACCATGCTTTCCTGGCGGCGCGCGGGGGATTCACTATTGTGGACTGTAGTTGGGATCAAGCACTATGAACTTGACTTGAGTACCGCGCCAAGAGCAGAGAGATCTGCTGCAGGCTTGTCCAACAAAAGGCCAGCAACAATGAAGGTAGACCGACGGATAAGCTGTGATGATTGGGAGTGCACAATACCTGAGCATCTTGTTTTTCGCCAAAACGCGGTCAGACGAACTGCAAAGAACATTAGAGCACTCATCGATGGAATTGCACATGCACTTACAAAGCGGAGGGAGGTGGGCAAGAGAGCTCGCTCCTGTCTGTTGAGGTATATGACAAGAAAACACGCCTTGGTCGTAGGCAGGACCGGATAAAACGACACAAACCACATCGGCATTTTCACCATTTGAGCAAGATTACGGCAGTGATAGCATCGAGAACGAGATTGAGTGCGATGGACAAAGATATGTGATAGGGTAAGTTAACCTGACAAGTGCGGTCAACGGACGACGTCCTAAGCAGTGGAGACCTTGCATATCCATACTCCGTTGACACCACCCAGTGGTACAGGGTTGGGGGGTGGAAAGGGTTCTGTCGCCATCAGGGCTATGCGCTGTCTGTTCCCTTGCCTGTATTGGTAGCTGCGCACAACCCAAGAACACGCCTAATCCCGACACAGCTGCGGCCGCCTTGGCACCTGTCAAAGTTAAGGTGTCCGACGGGAAGAAGAAAAGGAAGAAAAAGGACAAGGAGAAAGAGAAAGAGAATGCAAAGGAAACAGTTCGCTATTCGGGGAGCAGCTCTGAGGCTGGCGCGTTGTCCGCGAGCCCCACCGGTTCCAAGCATGAGCCCAGGACCGCCTGCAAGAAAAAAGTGAGCATTAAGGGACTCGGTCTGTCGTCGACGGTATGCATGCCTTCATCTCGCAGTGGATCGACGGCATCCTCAATCGTCGTTGCAAATAGCGTCAATCGTTTATCGGTATGCTCTGCGAATCTGCTGGGCAGTGGGATTCTTGCGCGGGGACGATCTGGTTCAACAATGTCCACTGCCTCTTCTCTGCGTCCGACCTCGATGAAATCTCGCCAGGATCCGACCCGAAAGTTGTCGGACAGTCGAAAGAGGACGCCATTAGCAGCGATATTTCCAGGAACTCTACGCGAGGAAAATGCGACTGAACAGCCACCCGCAACGCCCGGAGGGACTGCGGATGGGCACGTCCACCAACGGAGACTCTCGTGAAGCGTGTGCGTCCTCGGCCCCTATCTGGGCAACTTCTTGGCAAGAGTCGACCTAAACCCTTTTCTGAAGGGGATGATGGTAAGATCGCATGCTATCACATGCAAACTGTAACTGACTCGCCTCAGACAATGCGGTCGTGTCACTGCTCGACGCGGCGACAAATGACTCGGCACAACTAATCAACAGGCTCGATCTTGAGGCAACCCCAGGAAGCGTCGATGTGACCCCAATTAGCCGCCGCTCCCCTTTCTTACTGGATCCATCTGCAAATTCGCCACACATCAATCGATCGACGGCAGAGAGCCCAATCAATGGGTTACGTCAAAAGAACTCGTCCATGACGTCTCTACGGCCCTATGCCCAATCGTGCTCGAAGAGTACCGGTATCCAGCTGGGACAGAACATCGCTCCATGGTCCACACTGAACGCGAGTATTTCTCCTTCAAGGCCTTCTCCCAGCACGATTAGAGTTGCCTCTCAGGACAACATGGCGACCATCCGGACCCACAGGCGAACGCTAACGCCCGCACCTGCCGCAGATCCATCCCCAGTCTTCAAAGCGCTTCGTCCAGCAACCACCCGCATTGCCGTGTCGAAGATGGTGGTTAACGCTTCCGCTGGTGTTTGCCCATTTGTGATGAACCCAACTGATCGTTCCCCATCCACTCAGACGTTCGGTTCGGTCCATTCGAAATCAGAGTCCCAAGGAGGTTTCACTGCATCACCAGTGCTCAAGAAAGCCCAGCGCCACGCTCGTAGGGTTTCTTCTGTCGCTCATCATGGGGGTCTTAATGTCGCAGCCTACCTATGCTCGTCGCGGCTATGGGCTAGCTAGTACCATGGGTGGTTCCATAAATAGCATCGCCGAGCAGGACTACGACTGGAGGGGAGCGATCCAGATTCTGACATTCCAGAGGTGTTGCAAGTTATCATGTCGAATTCAGATCAAGATGACGAAGTCACATTTCATTTGACTAGCCAGCACCTCCTTCTCCGGACCTACCACCGGAGCTGCCTTTGCCAGAGCTCGATGGCCCATCTCTGAGGAGCTCTTTGGCTGAGACCCCTGTTTTCTGTGCCATTGTGATCGACGAGGATGATAATCATGCCGATGTTCCAGAGACTGGGAATGGGATTCGAGGGTGACACCAAGAAGTCCTATGACTTCACTGACGAGTTGCAAAAGCTCAATAAATCCCACATCCGATCGTCGTAGCTTCGTCGTAGCTTCATCGAGCAGCTTGAGAACGCGTTCCGTACTCACGAGTAGCTGAACAAGAGAGAGTCAACTGGCAGCTCAGAATACAGCGAGATGAGGATGTGCTCACGCCCTTCACTTCTGTTCTTTTATTTGTGTTAATTTCAGGTATTTAGCTTCTCTTTCCTCGATGACCGCGACGAGGACAAGGTCGGAGTTTCAAAAAAGTCCTTTTGTGCACCAACGGTAGCAACATTGCTACGCTTTGGACCTCGAAGGTCGCCAAACTGTCTTCTACAACCATCTTCTCGTGGCAAAGAAACGTAGCGGCCAGTGGGTGATTCTTCAGATTGATGACGTAGATGCCGTGCACTTCATTTTCTGACTTCATTTTTTTAAAAAAACTTTTGCATCCGTACACTATGCCTGTATAGTCGTGGTCTATCTCAGGAGCTGTTGACGGCGTTGGCTTTGGCTGAGCTCTCCTATAACTTTGGTAAGCCGATCCTACTAGTAGGCACTAAGCACTCACAACCAAATTCTGATAGTGGTCCTTTTCTCCATAAATGCCCTGGATTAGATGATTCACATGGACCGTATCATCAGGTGCGTGATTGTTGTCGAATTCATCTTACCTTATCTTCTCGTGGTCCGAGTGTCTACACTTGTATCGCTCGTATGCACATCATCTCCTGGAAGTAGGTATGCGCTATCTTCAACTGGGATGGTGCTTTTGCCTCTCAGCTACTCCCATACTTTGGTCGCACGAACCCGCTATTTCTGTTTCGAAAATTCGCTCGTGCAGGATCCAACTCCACATATGACAAAGTTCGCCTTCATCTCACCTTAGAAGGGGATGCAAGATTCGTTTATTCATCATTGGGGAAGGTTGGTTTTTGTTCCAAGGGGATTTTGTGCCTGAATCTTTTTCGTATCGCCTATCCCATTGGACGTGACACACCTACTCACCATGCGTTGACATTCTTGACTAGGTTTGAAAGTGGTCGAAAGAAGAATGCATTAGCGTTTTGTTAAAACCTGAGCCTGGCGTGCGTGACGTGCATCATTGAATATGCGATCACAGTCGCCTGGTAGCCCAGGTTGTACATGACGTCTCCGGATCATTGGAACAATAAGAATGACTTTCTTCCTATGTCAGCGTCCGCGACCATAAGTATGGGATACTACCAACTTGCTTGGTTCGGACCTGAAATGACCACTGAGATCAGCCTTCAATCCACCTGGCACCAACGAAGTAAGCAGGGTACGTTTCCCGCACCACTACTAATCGTGTCGTTAAACTCGCACAGATTGAATTCAATGATTTGACCGATACGTAAAACAAACTATACATGAGAGTTGAATCTCAACTTCGCCGTTCGGACAAACAAGAAATTCCAACTACAAGACTTAAACAATAAAAGATGGCTCGCGCGGACCAGTCTTCACGACGCCGAGCGAAGTGAGACCATCTATATGACATGATGAATGACGGACACAGATTAGAGGTGGATGCTGCTTACCCCCATCCAGTGTGGTACCTTCGAATGCGACGATCTGTCCTAACGCTGCCCAGGGTTCGGCTAGGTTATCAGAGGTACTGTTGAAAGGGCCTGAAAGAGAGAGAAAATTAGCATCTGGGGCTCCAACGTTTGGGTTGTGGGAGTGCATGCTGACCTATGACGTCTACCCTTGCGGTATCTGTGTGGAACTTGATGAAACCAATGGACCCGACGTGCTTCTTCCCGCTATCCACTGACTTCAGACGTCCAAAAACCCCAATGAGAAGTTCTTTGGCTGAACAGAAGTCAGATATGGCGACAAACAGATCCACAGTCTTACCGGGATCGATGGTGAGCGTGCCGGAGGGCTGTCCCACCACTATCCCATGACTGACGGGATTGAGAACACCAAGGTACTTGACCGTAAGACCTTGAATAATGCCATCACCTCCAGGGGTGGCGAATACATCAATTTCGGTGATTCCCTTGATTGTGAAATTGGCTGGAAACCCTCCATCTGGTGGAACAGGACCGTGGTCAATTGACAAAGCACGGAACAGGACGGCGGGTGTGATGCTCACATGTGATTGCATCATTGAATGCTGTATCTTCGCCTTCGCGATTACCAACGGACTTGGTGAACTCGAGATTAGAGAGGATAGTGTCACTGGGTGCGGAAGCCATGGTGTAGGTGCTGACTCGACACTCACCTAGATGCACCGACTTTATACTTGGGGCATTCGATATAATTTCCGTTTCCAGTTCTCTGCACAGAACTGAGACTCTGAGAGCATATTAGGAAATAAAGGAGCAGAACAGGGAACCGATAGTGCCACCACGCGTGCTTCCAAGCAGGGATCACTGCGAATACAACGGACCGTGAACGTGAACATTCGCAGATCCAACCGATCAGCGCCCAGCTGGGAAGCCCGATGGGCCGCAATATTACTATGATCAGTGTCGTCTCGTCTCCTGTGCACTAGTTTTCCAAACGGCAGACTCTCTGTGTGAGGAAAACCTATGAGAACGATCTGTATTATTTCCCCAGTAGACCCGAATATTGAAGCTCTTAGTTAGTACTAGTGTCTAAACACTGTAAATATTTCGGGCCCACTCACTGAGGCGGCGAACAACAAAAATAACGGCCGGGGTTGTCCATCTGTCGTCTTTCCATTCATCCTGCCATATCAGTGAAACAACCTCACATTACACTCTCGGATCCGGCTGGAAATTTGGCCGGTGGCAGGAACATTCAACAGCGACCTTCTCTCCTGCTGTTTTAACTCCTTCGGTACATTGTCAGAGAAGTTGGACGTACGTCGGAACGAGCGCACCGTGGCCAAATGGTAACCGTCTAAATAGAGCATCGGAATCTGAAAGACGAGGCAGAGAAATGAGCGAGTACTCGCAATATATCGAGAACGGTACGTCACATCTAACATGAGAGTCTCAATAGACCAGCCCAATTTACAAACACTGGCCTTGTACTGTTACGTGCAAAAGTACTATA
>JBBPLC010000255.1:0-35428 GCA_038089535.1 Hemileccinum rubropunctum | reverse complement strand
GGATGTAACCGATCAAAAAAAAAAAACGAGAACACGCAGTGATTGAGTGGGAGTCAGAGATGCGATGGTAAGCCGTCTAGACGATCTCATAGACGAGTTTGTCGAGCATGAGATAGGTCAAGTTTTCAATACCCTGCGTTGAGGATCATGATGATTGTTAGTAGCAAGAACGATAGACGGGCGTGACTTGCCGACACGATGAGCCAGGAGGCTCGCGTTCGTCACCAACCAGTGGATTTGAATATGAGGATTGTCCGTTTCGGGAGTTGGAACCTTCGCCCATCGACCCAATTCCTCACTGCACCCCCCCGCAAACTCGAACGGCGGAAGAGTCACATATTTCACGACTCGCGCCAGCCTGTCCCTCCCGAAAGGATAATAATGCAACGGGTCGGTGAATTTTCAGACTGGATAGGTGAAAGGAGAGGTGCATGAATTCGGGCCAGCCAACGTGGAGGCGAGGAACGACTTGTTCGACGAACAGGCGAGAGTAGTGACCCAGTAACCGTTTTGCCCTGAGGTTCTGAAATCCTGGCATAGCGTACTGTGTGTTACAGACTGGTGGAGGAAGAACGCGAGGAATCGGGAACTTGCCGACTTCGAGAAGAGAGGACTTGCAGCTTCGCCGAATCAATGGTCCGCTACGTGCGCCAGTTTTCGAGGATCTGAGGGAAGGGAAGTTGGATGAGTGTGAGGACACCCTGAGGGAGATGGTAGACCGAACTTGTTTCGTGCTTGTGAGATTGGGAAAACCCTGCTTCCGACTGGAACGACACATTCGACGATCTGGCAGAGACCTTAAGAGTCGACGTACGGTGAAGTATTGACTTGCTTGGCGCGTCTGTTACAAGGCATCAATGACTAAGGGACGTAAAAGGCAGAGGACGCACCAAGTCGACTCCGTAGGGGGTAGTTGATATGCCTTTGCCAGAAAGAAATGACACGCAGAGCGAGTCGAGGAAATACAGAATGTTGATCCTGTGGTTAACGGAACCCTGGTAAGAAAAGTAGAAAGAGACCCAGTCAACAAAACGATCCGTTGGAGAGACAACTGGAAGTAAAGATAAGATATGAGACCAAAAGACATTCTTGTTCGTAGGACAGGTCACCGTCCTCGTCGAACTCAACCATACCATTGATAGCATGAAGAAAAGACATACCTTTTGGCATTCCTCGATGATGCACTCCCACATGTGCTCCCCGTACAGCAAAAAATACTTGAGAGCATACCCAACCACTTTTTGGATAGATTGCTGCGTCTTGCAGAGGCGTTAGCAAACGTTGCATGAGCAGCACGAAAAGAGAGAGGTCACCAGTGTGATCAAAGGTACGACACCGCGACGGGAAAATTAAGACACTCATGCGTTGAGTTTTCTGCGTACTTCAAAGGGATTCATGGCAAGTTGTCCGAGCCCAACTCACAAGGTAGCACTGAGTCGGGGTCACGTTAGACCTACTTCAAGTTGGATCGTTAACCTACTTGAAAGTGTTCTGCAAGAATGATCGGCAACTACCGAGAACGCAAAATCTACGGTTTCCCAAACAAGCGGTTGGTAGCGTAGAACCACTTAGCCATGCGAACGTCCCATCTCCTTGCTCTTGCCTTCCCCTTCTTTGTATCAGCGTCCTTTGGAGATCAGGAAATACTATCACCTCCAATTATGGCACAAGATCCTTTCCGGGGCCCGGTGTTCACGCCAACGACGACAGCGCAACCTAGTCTGACAGATCTGCTCACCATCGAGTCGTCGGCAAGCATTTACTTCTCGTACGCACGCGAGACGGAGTATTCGAACGAATTTAGCGTTCTCCACAACCAATGGACGTTGCTTGTCCCGACGAACAAGGCTGTCATGGCTCTTACACGCAAGCCGTAAGCCGTTTCCTATCATGCCTACGCGAGTGGCAACGTTGACCTGGTGAACGTTGGATGTTCTGCATGACGATTACAGTCATCAGGGAAGTTCCGAGCCAGAGGTCGAGATGTCGGAGGAGCAATACGATGAGCAATCAAAGCGCAACGTCGAGCATTGGGTGGCCGCACACATCATTCCTGTGAGTCCAAACTTTTTCAAAGTTTTCGTTTTCTACGCTCACTTGTGCGGTCTCAGTTCCGTGTCTCGTTTTCCGAACTTCCGGTAACATACGATACCTTGTTGGACGGCAAGTCCGTCACATTTACGTCTGTTTCTGGCGGGAAGGATTCGCCCGATTGGTCAAGGGTCACTCTTGAAGATGGTGTACATATCATCGACATGAAAGAGGTAAGATACTCTCTAGTTTTGGTGGCAAACTAACGTCGTCACAGGGGATAAACGGCATCATATATATGATGGACGGTACCATCAAACCTAATTGAATATGCAGTAACATGTTGGATTGTCTAGGATATCAGAATGTAACAAATTGGTGTGACAACTTTGTATTCACAAATTGGCTCCAGCAGAGATTGCCCACAAATGGGAACTAGCTGCACTGGGTATACAGTACTGTTGGTACGTGGCACACGGTGTCGGGAGTCAGAGCGGGATCAGTAGATTGAATGTGCAAGGCCTGCATCGTATTGATGAGTGGAGGATCGAAAAGGAGCATTTGAGTAGAGCCATGATTCTGCTAGTGGCGTGAAGTAGATGCCAACAACTTGAACTCCTGCATTCGTCAAGGTGGCTCAGGCTCTGACATGCTAATACTACTGGTCTAGTAGTGTACACAGCTTGGAAAGACACATTGTAAATGCCTCTGTTGGATTTCCAAGTCCCTAAAAGTATGGTGTAGTATGGTCTGTAATAGTATGTATGTATGATTAGATCATTTTCTTAGCCACTTGATTTCCACTGCAATGTACACATAGTCATCATATTGTTGATTTCTCATCTACAAAATACTCTAGGCCATCAAATGCATATTATGCAACCTTTACTTGCTGACATTCTTTGCTATAAAATTTTTAGTAACATCTATGGGTAAATAATTTAAAGGCTTACAGATAAGATGCTGAGAAATCACATCCAGGATGAGTTGACACATCTTTGCCCTCTCCTCCTCATGTGGGTTGTATTGAGCATAGAGTGTAGTGAGTGCTTTAGCAACCCTAGTAGATATCCCAGAGGATTTGTATTGTTTAGCTGCTGCTGTGATTGGGTCTTGAATGTTTTGCTGTAGTAAGAAAAAGGAATGTTCCAGAATGATTGTGAAGTCTACAAATGTCAGTAATTCTGATAAATTAATATTGTCAAAAACTAACCAATGCCACATTTAAGAGCTTGCTTCCAAGCACCAAATGGAAGCTGAATCTATAGGATAATACATATAAAGTAAATATCTCCAAAACCAATGAACATACTCTTGGTCTTGGATTAGCTGATTGCATGTCTGTGGCTTGATGGTTTGGGTCCTGATTGTAATATAAATAAGTTCAGTTGCCAAGATTATTTAGTACAATAGATGAACTGACCTTTTGAGACTCCACTATCTATATAAAATGAGCAATTAATCATCATGTTGATATTACATAATTGTGTAACTAACTTCCTGTGATAGTGAATATTAGTAAAGAAATTTATCAAGAAAAGAGAGAAGAATTTACCATCTTATAAAGACAATTTGATGACAGATTTCAGCAGAAATTGACTGTTATTAAATTACAGGGACTTACATCCTAAAAATATAAGTTAGTAACATAAATTAACAAGATCCAGTGGTGCATAATGCATACCAACTATAAGAGTCATAAGAATTGACAAGTATTATTTCAGCATTTGCATATAATGGGAATATGATCCATACATTCTGCAAATAGTTATTTGAGTGAGAATTTTGTCTGACAAATTAGACATACATTCTGAGTATTAAATGATTCATTATGAACAATATAGCAGTACCTCCATATTTTATAAAAACACATACCTTCTGCATAAATGTTTAAGTAAGAAAAAATAATACAAAAAACAGCACTTACGAGCTAAATAAACAGAACACAATGATAGCAGAAAATCAAGTCTTTTTTTCAATTAATGTGATTAACCCACTTACTCCCTGTTAATGCAAGAGTAGGAAAGGTCAGATGGGAAATTATTAACAACATTCTGAATCCCCAGGTCAAAATGGGATCACTTACAGTCTATAAATTAGAAGGCAATCCCAGCAGGACAATAAAGTTAGACAATTATCAGCACTATGAAAAATCCCATGACAAAATTGGACCACTTGCCCACTAATATAAAAGCACATTTGGGACCAGAACAGATATAAAATTATTAGCATTATTGTATATCAAACACAGTAACATTAGTTACCTCCTGCAACAAGAGAGAATAGACAAGTAACAATCAGCATCATTTACAAACTTAAGGTCAAATTCACACTTACTTGCTATGAATAAGAATGCAAGAGAGCCAGTCAAACAGGCAATCATTAGTATTAATCAGAAGCCCAAGATCAAAATCAGACCACTTACAAACTATGAATGAGAGAGAGCAAAGAGTGTAGGTTAAATATGTAGACAATCATTAGCACAATTCAGAATCCCTGATCAAAATAAATCCACTCACATACTATGAATGAAAAGGCAAGAGAAAGGTCAGACAGGTGATCATTAACATCATTCAGAATCACTGATCAAATCGGACCACTTGCATACTATGAATAACAGAGCAAGACAGCAGATCAGGCAGGCAGCTATCAACACCATTCAGAATTCCTAATCAAAACCAAACCACTTACTTGCTATAAATGGGAAAGCAAGAGAGCAAGACATGCAACCATCAGCATCATTTAAAATCCCAAGCTCAAATCATACCACTTACTCCCTATGAATAAAAGGGCAAGAGGGCAGGTCAGACAATCATCAGCACCAGTCTGAATCCTAATCCTAATTAAACTGCTTACTCTCTAATAAATAAGAGAACAAGAGAGCAAGTCAGACAGGCAGCCATTAGCATTATTCAAAATTCCTGATCAAAATTAGACTACTTACATACTATGATGAAAGAGCCAAAGGGCAGGTTGAACAGGTAACCATCAGCACCATTCAGAATCTCTGATCAAAATCAGTCCACTCACCAACTATGAATGAGAGTGCAAAAGGACAGGTCAGACAGGTCACTATCAGCACCATTCATAGTTCCTGATCAAATTTAGACCACTTACATACTATGAATAAGAGAGCAAAAGGACAGATTATACAGGTTACCATTAGCATCATTCAAAATCCATGATCAAAATGAGTCCACTTACTTCCTGTGATTAAGAGGGCAATAGGGCAGGTTAGACAAGTGACCATTAGCACCATTCAGAATCCCTGATCAAAATCAGACCACTTACTCCCTACAAATGAGAGAGCAAGAGGGCAGGTTGGATAACTATTAGTACTATTCTGAATCCCTGATCAAAATCAAACCACTTACTTCCTGTGAGTAGGAGAGCAGGAGAACAGGTTAGACAAGCAACCATCAGCACCATCTAGAATCCTGATCAAAATTAGATCACTTGCATACTATGAATGAGGGAGCAAAAGAGCAGGTTAGACAGGCAATCATCAGCACCAGTCAGAATCCCCTAGCAAAATCAGACCACTTACTCCCTATGAATGAGAGAACAAGAGGGGAGGTCAGACAGGTATTCATCAGCACAATTTAGAATCTCTGATCAAAATCAAACCACTTACCACCTATCAATGACAGAGTAAGAGGGCAGGTCAGATGGACTTCATAAATCCTGATCAAAATCAGACCACTTACTTGCTATGAATGTAAAAGAAGGAGGATAGGTGAAACAGGTAACCATCAGCACCATTCAGAATCCCTGATCAAAATCAGATCACTTACACCCTATAAATGGGAATGCAAATGGCAAGTCAGACAGGTCACCATCAGCATCATTCAGAATCATTGATCAGAATTGGACCACTTACTCCCTAGAAAGACAACTATTAGAACCATTCAGAATCCTTGATCAAAATCATATCACTTACTTCCTATGATTGAGAGAGCAAGATGGCAGGTCAGACAGGTAACCATTCCTGATCAAATTCAGAGCACTTACTGCCTATTAATGAGAGAGCAATAGAGCAGTTTAGATGAACAACCATCAGTACCCTTTCCTCTATCCATCAGTTGTCTACTTACATGCTAAGAATGTAAGGGAAAATATCCCAGAACAAATGTGTAATTATGAGCATCATCCTGCATTGTCAATCATGATTAAACCACTCACTTCCTGTCAATCAGATCATCATGGCATTAGCATATATTCTTCTGATCTCTTAAATAAATTACAAGTCTCCTTACCCTAGTATGTGGAAACCATTCTGCAATTATTTGGACCAATGCATCCCATTGGTCAGTGTTCAGTGGTGCAGTTGCACCATATCTAGCAGCAACAAAAGATACCAACCCTCTGCCAAGACAATCATGGATCCATCACTTGCATTAGTCAAATGATCTGCCTAGGCAGTATCACCTACTTTGTCACAGCACCCTGGATGCAAATCATCATGTTTGAATGCTGTGTGGTAGCCAGTAATTTCTCCAAGGCTTCTTCATTCAAGGTTGCTGCAGTACTCTCCAGGAGGACCTGACATCCATTGTCAGACTTGTGCATGTCTTTAAAGAGGGGAATCATTAGCCAAGCTACAGCACAACAAATTTCCACTTACATACTTTCCAGGTGCACATATGCCTTCGGAGGATACTTCCTTGTTTTCAGCCTTTCCCATGCAGGGTTGTTTCTCTGCATCTCCATTACACCTTCCTTGATCTTCGCAAGCTGTTCCTCTCGAGGTAGTTGTTTTTCTGCAGGTTTAAAACCCCCGCGAACTACGGCCGACAGTGCATCACATTTTGAGAATACAACCACGACAGGCACTACCAGTGGACACTCGTTAAGATAAAAGAAGTGCCACGAGTCAATATTTACCATTTCCTGTGTCGCACTCATCGAAAAACCTTTCTTCTGCATTCAAGACCAGTCGATGGTACCTGTCCATCGAGATGCAGTACCTGTTCGATGAGAACTCGTTTTCAGTATACTGCCAGTATAGCAATGCGCATGTACCATATAGCGTGAATCCGTTTCTTGAGGAAAGGTGTCTTTGCACGTTCCGCAACAAAATCCTTCATCTCCTGGAATTCTTCTATTCCGCCGGCTTCAAATCCGCGCGAGTCATGGAAGACAAATCCCTGGTTACTCTCGAAGACCAGTTCGTTCTTTATGTCGTGCAATCCACGCTAGGGATGTATCAGTTCACGCTCCAGGGACAACGTGAGACATGGTGACACCGCTCACCCCCCTTGATTCCTGGATCACTGTATGATCGACCTGATCAAAAACCGTCAATGCTCTATCGGACGAAAATAATGAAATAAACATACCTTGTTTCCCTGATCGTCATAGATCTCCGGATTTTCCGTAGAGTTGCAGATTTTCTTGAGAATGGTGGTTTTGCCTGCGTTGGCACGGCCGATAACGAGAATCCTGAATCGCCCAAATTTCTCTCTAATGTTTTCGGTCTGCATAGTGGAGTCAGCTACGAGTAAAGCTAGGTGGGCGATGCAATGGTTAATGGTTGTTTGCTCGAGTGGGGACGAATATGCGCTTAAACAAGTGTAGCTGACAACACACATCAACAACTGAAATCGCTGCATCGGACTCAGATGTCGATCGATCTTCCTACTAGTAGTGACAAGGGACATTACTCAAATTAGGTGTCAACGATGATTGAGTTTCAAACTTCAGTCCTGTTTCAATGTTGGAGACTTGGTAAATCATGTCGATAATTGTCAACACTGCGACACTCACCGGTCTGTGATTAGCTCCACGTGTGAGAGGCTTGATCAGTCTTTGTTCACCAAGAACAGCAAGCTTTGCCAAAGTATCTCGAGGGTCCTGGACTTGAACGAGCGGATGGGCTCCATGGTGGTTCCTACCCATATCCGAAAATTGAGCCCATCTCCAGATGCCCCGTCTCAAACCTGGGCGGGGGGAAGCTTGCACAACATCACTACTGTATACTTGCGCCGCATATTCATAATCCAAGAACAGTGCAAGACACTAATCCGAGGGGAGCTGCTCCATTGGAGCATAAATCATGGGTACGTCCATTTCTCGCCACGCTTCGTGTCGACGTACCACTTTGAACCTACCGTAGGTCCGTTAGCAGTCGACAGGTGAGATGAGATGGAAACGGAGAAAAAGCGAGTATTCACCAGGTGGATAATACCATCGGGTGTGCTTCAACGAGTCATTCAGAAGCAATAACTCTGTATGAAAACATCATCCTACAAACTTACGTTGGCCCCTTTAGGGTGTGATCACGTTCAACTAGACGAAAAGAAAAAGAATGTAATGAGAGCGAGACTTGTTCAAAGACACATACATATCTATGCGGGTATTCAGGTACACCCATGATCAACCCAATCTCCTCTTCTCCTTCCCTCCACCGGGCCTTGCAACTCACCACCGGCCCGCATCGCCTCAATCCACCTCAAATATGCCATCTGCGCAACACTTGCCCGTTGCACCCACGCAACGAAGTTGGACAAAGCCCATGAAAGTGGAAGTGTAGAGAAATGTCAGAGAGTGTGGTGGTGGTGTTTGCTGACATTGATGTCCGACGCAGAGGAGTCAGGACTAGTGCGGGACTGAGTTTGGTTATAAATTCCCCGTTTCACTCTTCCCTCTAAGTACAGTTCCTTGTCCCCGCCTCTTTTCTCTAGCAACCAACTGTACTAGCGTCCCCTTGACAGGATGAACATACGGTTGTACCTACGCGCATAAACTATCGACACCCTCTCTTCGTTTCCTGCCGCGCCAAAGCCTTCAGCTGTACCTCCCTCCTTGCTCTCCGTCACCGTCTCAGCTCTGCACAACTCCATGTCAGCAAACTCTCATTAGCCTTCACCTCAAGCAGTCTATATATGTTCAGTATAACCTCTTTTATTCATCCTCTTTCGTCTTGGTTACGATACACGATCCTCTTTCAGGACTAGACATCAAGCTCTTGCAGTAATCGCCGAAGTAGGTCAAAGCTATGAAGCTACAGACCCGCAACGCGACGCTGAAGGGTTTCTACAATTCCACCTTCCCCAGGCGGCAGCCACAGTAAAATGTTTGTTCCTGCCCTGTGAGTGATACCACTCCAGCGACGCGTTCGCAGATAAATAACTTCCCACCCTCAGCGTGCTTCTGAATGGTGATCAATTTTTCATATCAGCGTATTGTCATTCACGATTTCGAGACAAGAACCTGGATTATTGCGAGATCCTCTCCGGAGTACCAGAAAAATGAGTAATACAAGGTATTCTACCCTCTTGTTTAATACTACTTGCCACTCATACTGTATCGACAACCTATCGGAAGGGCGAAAAGAGTCCCGATATCATCATTTACTTACATATGGTAACCAGTCTATGACTGACTCAGGAATCATCTCGACGACTTTACACACCAGTATCACCAGTGTTTTCATTCAATCGTGCACTTAGTGGGTCAGAGCATAGACACAATACCCTCACTTCCGCTGATCGCTTCGCAGATTCAGTCTTCATCATTGGAAATGTGCTTCCGCATCCTGCAGATTAGTGCTAACGACCTGAATTTTTATATCTTAGTTTGGCGCCAGGAAATCTTCGCTGATCAACAAAATTTGGAGTCGATGAAGTTGTAAGTGAGATGTCTCGTACGATGGAGGGATTCAAAGTATTACTTTCTTCTAGCATGCCGCAGACAACAAACGCGGAAAAACCGACATCGACAAGGAGTCTGTCTCTTTTTTCGCAAACTGAATGATTCACCTTTCACTACAGCAAGGTTTCGAGGAGGGTGACATCTGTTTGTCATCCGATTCGGTGCCCCTGGGTTGTATTTTAATATGCTTATGACGCGATCTAGGTATTGCACGCGGTATATGCACGGTCCAACGACGAGTCGTACGCCATTCACACCTGTATAATTAATAGGGAATGCAAGAAGAACGGGAATACTACATGATTCATGGTCTCTAGTGTGAAATCGCCCGATACCACCTAGTGGATGATCCAAGAACTCCAAGCTCGCGGAAGCCATCTGCAAGAACGCTGTATGCAGGGATTACCTTTTTCTGACATGCACGCGTTTTATTTATCGACTTCCTCAGCATCCGTCGGGACAGTTCGTTACCGCTCCCTACTATCATAGAGTAACGTGAGGATTCCAGCCGTCTCATGTTCGTTTATCTCGTGATGAACCGTCCAGAGGTCCGACTTATGGAGGCTGAAATCCATTGTGCGGTTGGCGGTTGCCAGACTTCGAAGGCCTGGTGTCGTTCCTGTATATAGACGCGGTATTGGGGCAGATGATGAGGCGGAGTTCGGCTGCATTGATCGGTGCGTTTAATTCCAGCATTAATATTGAAAATCTGGATCCGTCAACGTATTCTGGAGGTTCCTCGTAAGACCACTAAAGACGATACAAAGGGTATCAATGAGGTTGGATATCACTGGGAAGGTTTTGCCTAATCAATCTTTGCAGGTGCGGCAATCCTGGCTCATCTCTGGCAAGGACATCGGTTCTCGAGTATAGTACGACGACGACGACGACGGTATTGGGGGTGAGACCGCAAATTGAGAATATGCAAGCATCCGATCACTGAGGCGTTCATGCTAGAACGAAGTCTGGGCGTGGCCGGTACCCTGAATGAGGACATTTCTTCAGCGTCTGGGGATCGGATCTGTGCATCAGTCCATTCTAATGCAGCGCACAGTCCAGGGAGACACGTCACGGATGCCTTCTGGTGGTTTGCGATGGTATGTACGCGGCGTCGCCCTCACCTTACCCCTTCGTTTCGCCCTGCCGCGCGGTCCCACCCACTGGCTGTGTGGGTTTACATAAATCCTGCTTAGGGTTGGACCTGATGTGACTCACGACCCGTGAAACTGTTAGGATTTTCCGTTAGGTCTGGCGTTACCGGGGACCGTCGACAGGTGGTCAGTATTTACGTCTATTTTCTCCCCAACTTGAGAATAAGTTACTCATCTCGTCGAATCGCAGTCTCGCTTTGAGGTTGCCTTGTGCTAGTTCCTTACAGAAACCACCCACAATTTGAATGTGCTCCTTAGCAGGTCGTCTGCTATCGGCCATCCAATCATACCAAGTTACTAACCGACGCCTATTACTCCGAGGAGCACATGTCAGGTGATGACTGGTGCATGATGTTAAAATGGGCTTGGACCATGTGGAGTTGAACCCACTGCACGCTCGCCTTGCAATCATTGATGGGCAACCAGTTGCAGTGTCGCTACTGTCAGGCTGCCAATACTAATGGGTATGTGTTCCTCATACTCTTCGATCATTATGAATTCTTGGATTGTTATTCAGGCAGTGGGAATAATACATCAGAAGTCGCCCATCACAGCCATCCGTAATTCGCTGATGCTTAAACCATGTGCGTCCGGAATCTGGACCCTCGCATCGTCTTCTTCCACCACCCGTGGTCAAATGTTCCTAGCTGGACGGGCACCATATCTCTTTGGTTTCCCTCGTTCTGGAGTGTAGTTTGGTGGGTAACTGGATCGTTATTCGACTACGCACACTAAATTACCAGTAGAGTCCTCACCAAAATCGACTACCAGAAGAATGAAGGGTGACACTACGGAGCGGGCATCCCACTGCGTGAAGGCAAAGTTCGAAAACAGTGGGTTCCGAGTGAATTTCGAGCCATCCGAAAGAAAATCCATATGCGAAACATGCCGTGAGCCAGTTCGTGGCTGTTGTTATCTACCCTGGCTGATTGATCACCTCTTTAGAGCGTGCTGCGCACCACTAATTTTAGCCCATGGAAATTTTTTTTGATGCGAATCGGGCCAACATTTACGAGCGACCACTAATTATCACATATACCTATCCATTTTACCAAGATCCGGAACAAAGGGAGGAAGGTGAAACGCTTATGGATTGAGTCGGAGGTCCTGAACCTCTGACTCTGAAACATGGTAGGCTCGACTCGGCTAACCGGGGTCCCGGCATGATCATCGTCAACAGCCCTTAGTAAGGTCTAAATGCGATGATAAAACATGCAGGTCCATTGTTCTTACACATGCCATGATCGAACGGCTCGCGAAAGGAAGTATTTATTCTCGAGACTGACCATTTCAGACTCTCAGATTCAACTTTCTCTGATAAGCAAGGTTACAAATTCGCGGTGCAGCCAGATCGAACGATGGTCCACTGGTGGCAGGATCCAGCGGTAGAAGCTTGCCTTGCTGCTCTCTTTGTGAATATGATATTTTTGTTATTGGGAGCTTATGGGTACGTTTCTTTAATTCAAGTGGGCAGGAAGGCGTGCTTGATGGGGCTGTTTGTTCAGATGGGAATATTTTGGATCCATCGGCATAGAATACGCCATCATTCGCCGGCGTCTACCCTTCCGCTGGACACTCGTATGTAGTCACGTCTCCATTGTCTCTTTACCACCAATGAGTTCCGCTTGGAGGTTCCGTATTTGGCCGGAAGGATATCCCTCTTGGTTGCCCTCTTTTTGGCGTGAGTGTCACAGCGATGAGTAGGCGAAAATTCTACTCACCTCCTAATATAGTGCAATTGAAATGAGCCCAGTGCCTCTCGGCTGTGGACGTCAGTTCTTAGTCTCCTATCGCTCTTGTTTAAGGTAGCTGATCCATCAGGTTAGCTGGAACTGTCTCGTCAGTAGTAAGACAACTCTTCCAGTTACAGAGATTCATTTTTGTTGAAACCCAGTGTGACTCAGACAGTAGGATCTATTGCTGTAGGATGTTCCTCAGCAAATCTCATGATTCGTACGTGAGTCCCGACAGTGGTGTGTGTTGGATTATCTGTATCTCACAAGCAACGCAGATGGGTCATGTGGAACAACTCCCGTCTCGTTCATATCATGCTGTTACTTGCTACTCTCGTGCAATGGACCTTGTTGATACTGGGTATGAGTTCATCTTCCCAGTGTTCCCATACTCTATACTCTGATCAGACATCGTGAATATTGGATCTTACAAATCAAACGGAGCTCAGGCTTGTGTTCCATCTCTCACGTATCCAGCATTGGGAGCAGGAATCTTAGTGTTCAGTGGGTCACATCATCCTTACGTTCTTAGTGGAGTCCCATTCGTCCAATACGTTCCAGCCATGTGCTACGATTTCCTTGTCCTCATATTGTCCATCGTGAAGTTGTCAAAACAACCCTCGAAATCTCCTCTGAAGGAGCGTCTCCGTACGCAAGGCCTTTTGTATTTCGCCGTTGTGGCAATAGCATATATCCCAGCAACGGTTTGGACTCTGTGCACCACATTGCCTATCACATACTCATCTGTTATCTACAGGTCTTTTGCTTCCTTGGCTCCGCTCGTATGAAGCCTTTTAGTTTTTTTGTCTTGATTCGTGACTCAACGCGTACCAGCTTTGGTGGGAATCACTGGCAGCTGTGGTACGTCGATCTTCTGTGGTTTCGTGTACATGATATAGCTGACAAAATCGTGTTAGCCATGACCATAAGGTGTTCCTCCGTGTTTCCGTTAGATCGAGACATGCATGACTAACTGTTATGAATTTCAGCACAATTGGATCGAGCAAGGCAGTTAGATCGCTTTTTGTCCATGGCAGATCGGATGCAAGGTATGCATGGAAGGGAAATTTGAACGGGTGGCTTACAGTTGTACAGTGACCCACTCCGTGATGGTGTCGAACGCGATATTGTGTTGACGACCCAATTTTCTGGCCCGCTCTTGAGCACTTGTTGACTTTCTTCAGTATACATAGCCACGGCGTGCACATGCTTCGATTGTTGGGTAGTAGGATTCTAGTATTATGGCCCTATGAACTTGGAAAGGAAATGTTCAAATTAAGCAGTTCGTTCCCACACGATCTTTGAAGTAATTTGTTTGAAGCGAACCAAACTTGCGGGTTGTCTCGAAATGCAGACGATCGTGCGGGGGTTGCCCTCTTCATGGCAATGGGCACTTCGCTCTCACCCTCGACCATCCTTCTTAAAACACCCCCTTGTATTCCCCTTGGGTTCGCGTCCTGCTTCGACTGCCACCGCGCGTAGCCCAGAGAACTCAGAGACACCACAGTACACCTACCCCAAGTATGAACTCTCGGATTCAGACCTAAAACGGATAGACTTCCAGAGGAACATTGGTGTTTCAGCACATATCGACTCCGGCAAGACCACCCTCACGGAACGCATTCTTTTTTACACCGGTCGAATTCGTGAGATCCACGAGGTTCGTGTTTCGTCATGCCAGATGAGCCCAAAGACCTTACATCGCATACAGGTCCGTGGTCGAGATGCCGTTGGCGCCAAGATGGATAGTATGGAACTAGAACGTGAAAAGGGTATCACTATCCAGAGTGCGGCCACTTTTTGCGATTGGGAAGCAATATCCCCTACGACCGGTGACAAGCAAAAGTATGCCATCAATATTATCGATACTCCAGGTCAGCATGCCTTACTCGACATTCTCTCTCTCTCTCTGACTTTGAAAGTGGTGCAGGGCATGTCGACTTTACTATAGAAGTCGAGCGTGCCTTGCGTGTGCTTGATGGCGCCATCTTGGTCTTATGTGCTGTTTCTGGTGTTCAGAGTCAAACTACTACGGTCGATCGTCAAATGCGTCGGTATAACGTCCCTCGGATATCCTTCATTAACAAAATGGACAGGTACAACGTGACCCATCGACGCGATATTTAAAAACTTACTCATGCCCTGCAGACCCGGAGCAAATCCTTGGAGAGTTATTGGTCAAATTCGGTCTAAACTCAAGATTGCCGCCGCCGCAGTTCAGGTTCCCATTGGTGTAGAAGACGAGCTCAAGGGCGTCGTAGATTTAGTGCACTGGAAAGCAATCTACAACGAGGGGGAGAAAGGGTATTTGATCTGATTGCTTCTTTTCCCTCTCAGTTCAGTTCATGCATCTGTTTAGCATTAAAGTTGTCGAATCCGACGAGATCCCTGCTTCGGTCATCAATCTTGCAAAGGAGAAACGTGCGGAGCTCATTGAGCAACTCGCGGAAGTCGATGATGGAATCGCCGACATGATTCTCACCGATGAAGCACCTTCTAATACTCAGATCGCCGAAGCCATCCGTCGCGCGACTGTTGGTCTCAAATTCTCTCCTGTTTTTCTCGGATCGGCTATCAAGAACACGGCTGTACAACCTATGTTGGACGGTGTTTGTGCTTACCTTGCTACCCCCGCTGAGTCAACTGTTACCGCCCACGATACCAGATTACCACATGGTTCACCTCCTGTCCCGCTTGTCCCTGCTGCCGAAGCCCCACTTGTTGCACTGGCTTTCAAATTAGAGGAAGGGCGGTTTGGTCAGTTGACGTACATGCGTGTATATCAGGGTACTTTGAAGAAGGGATCCTTCATTTTCAATGCCCGCACCGACAAAAAGGTCAAGGTCCCTCGCTTGGTTCGTATGCACAGTAATGAGATGGAGGTCCGTGTTTCCTTTTTCAACGTTTGGTTCCTACATTCAACCACTCTCTAGGACATTGATTCTATTGGGCCCGGTGAAATTTGTGCTGTCTTTGGTATCGAGTGTTCCTCGGGTGATACTTTTACGGATGGCTCTTCGAATTTTTCCATGGTTAGTCCTGTGGTGAAGATGATAAACCAGACTCATACGATTCTACAGACGTCTATGTTTGTCCCTGAGCCTGTCATCTCGCTGGCAATCAAACCTCAAGGACAAGAGACGCCCAATTTTTCTCGTGCTCTCAACCGATTCCAGAAGGAGGACCCGACATTCAAGGTGCACATCGATCGCGAGAGCAAAGAGGTATCTGCCATTTTCTTTCTCAACCCTGATCATATCTCACCCATGCATCAGACCATCATATCCGGCATGGGCGAACTCCATCTCGAGATATACATCGAACGAATGCGTCGTGAATATGGTGTTATTGTTTCGAGTGGTAAGCCTCGCGTTGCCTACCGCGAAACGATCACGGAGAATGCCGAGTTCTACCACACACACAAGAAACAAACGGGTGGTGCCGGTCAGTTTGCCCGAGTGATTGGATACGTAGAGCCTATCCCGTTCGATCCCGAAAACGGACAGGACAGGGAGTTTGTGAACACAGTCATGGGAGGGAACATCCCGCACAACTACATTCCTGCATGTGAAAAGGTGTGTGATCGTATTCCAGTGGCGTATCCGACGGGACTGGAGAACTGGGATTCACCTTTTTTACGTACCAACGTCTTTTAGGGCTGGTTCGAAGCACTCGAGAAGGGTACGCTCTCGGGAAACCCGATCGTTGGTGCTCGGATGGTCCTCCAAGATGGTTCGTATCACGTCGTAGACTCTTCCGAGCTTGCCTTCCGAATTGCGACTATCGCTGCCTTCCGTGAAATTTATTCGAAGACGAAACCTATCATCTTGGAACCAATCATGACGGTCGAGGTCGTTGCGCCGGGCGAGTTCCAGGCAGCGGTGATCGGGAGCTTGAACGCTCGGCGGGGGACAATTTTGGATAGCGAAGTGCGGGACGAGGAGTTTACGTGTACGGCGGAGGTACCGTTGAACGACATGTTTGGGTACTCGAGTCAGTTGAGGGGAGTGACGCAGGGCAAGGGGGAGTTCAGTATGGAGTATCGGGTATGTTTCGTTTTCGCATTTTCTTCAAGTTGCTGAGGGCTGACAATGTTTCATTCCCATTCTTTCTGTTTGGCAGACACACTTGCCAGTGTTGCCACACGTGCAAAAGGAGCTCGAGGAGGCGTATAAAAAGACGATGCCTCAGTCAAAGAAATAGACGCGGTCGTCCATGGATGATGTGTAGAGCTAGACTTGCCGGGCATCGCTATCACTTGCGCATATAGAACTTATTGCATCCCACTTATTACTGTATGCACTCATCTATTATCTCATTTATTAACTCGCACCCTCGCTCATAGTGCACGCTTGTCCGATGGGAATCGTAAAATGAAGTCTGATTGATGATATGGCATGGAGAGCTCGATGACCGGATGCCAAGCACCCACATGTTCTACTAGACGGATCAAAATACAACAACTAAAGCGCAAAGGCGCGCGCGGATGGCGTTGGCTTTGGGGGAATGGTACACCGTCTGAATCAGTACTCGCATCATGTGGACTAGGGATGTTGTTGACCAATCACAACTGCAGTGACATGAAGACCCCGACCTCTGCCTACGAGGCTTAACCCAAAAGAGGAGCGCAAGCAAGGGTATAAGTTGGGAGGGAACAGAAGCTGAACAACCCGAAAGTAGACATAGCCAATACGCACGCGCTCGTTTAAATAGAGTCGATAGGTGCTCAAACTCGTGCAGAAAGTTGGGTCGTCAACACGACATCGCGCTCGATGTCCTCGTGGAGCGCGTCGCTGCTCGCGTATAAGTCAGGGACATGGGAGTTCATCGCCAGTGGCATGCATACCTTGAATGAGACGGGCGAAGGACAAGGAGCGATTTGACTGCCTTGCTCGATCCGACCGTGCTGAAATTCGTCGGGGTGCAGTCAGTCCTGGAGGCCACGGTCTGGTGGAAACGTATAGGGATACCTTACAATCATGGCTAGCGCGATCGTGTCAGCTACATCATGTGCACGAAACCACAAACGATCGACATACCACAGCTGCCAGTGATGACTGCCAAAGCTAGCATGCGTTGAGTCACGGGCAAAGAAAAAAAAAAACTAGAAGGCTTAATACGAGCGGAACCAAGGAAGCAAAAGACCTGTAGATACCACATGAGTATGTGACAAGTAATGTGGTGCGCAGAGTCCCGACCGTTGGTGTGATGTATGCCATCGCCGCGACGGCGAAATACAAAAGGCCTTGCGTGCGCAGACGCTCCTTCAGAGGAGATTTCGAGGGTTGTTTGGACAACTTCACAATGGATAGTATGAGGACAAGGAAATCATAGCACGTGGCTGGAATGCAAATGAATGGGACTCCACTAGGAATATGAGGATGGGACCCAACTGAACACTAAGATTCCCCCACTTATCTCTGGATACACGAGATATAGAACGCAAGTTCCATTTGACCTGTAAGATCTAACATTCACGACGTCTGATCAGAGTATAGAGTATGAGAACGCTGGGAAGACAAAGTCATACCCATTATCAACAAGGTCCAATGTCCGAAAGTGGCAAGTAACAGGAGGATGTGAACCAGACGGGAGTTGTTCCACATCACCCATCTGTGTTCCTGTGAGATATGGATGAACCAACACACACGTATCCGGACTCACGCGCGAATCATGAGATTTGCTGAGGAAGATCCTACAGCAATCGCCCCTACCAGCTAAGGTTGAACCAGTTTCAACAAAATGAGATCTCTATGCAATGGGAGAAGTCGCCTCACCACCGTCAAAATCATCCCAGCTAGCCTGATGGATCAACTGGGTGGAACAAAAGCGATAGATGACTGAGAACTGACGTTCACAAGCGAAAGGCACCGGGCTCGCTTCAATTACACTGTGTTTGCAGATAGAGGGGCTTCCACCCAATCATCACCGTGAGACTTACAGCAAAAGAAGAGTAATAAGAAGGGATATCCTTCCAGCCACATATGGGACCTTGAAGCGGAATTCATTGGTGACAAAGAAACAATGAAGATTTGACTTCTTACAAGTGGCCAACGGAAGGGCAGACGCCGACGAATGATGGCGTATTCTATCCCAATGGAGCTGAAGTATTCCCATCTAGACAAACGGTTCCATCAAGTACACCTTCCTACCAACATGAATTAAAGGAACGTACCCATAAGCGCCCAATAGCAAAAATATCATATTCACATAGAGAACGGCAAGGCTGGCCTCTACCGCCGGGTCTTGCCACCAATGAACCATTGTTCGAGCAGCTACTGCACTGCGAACTTGTTTGTCAGAGGAAGTCGAGTATGAGGATCTACGACGGTCAGTCACAAGTTCAGATGGCACTCTTCGCCAGCTGTTCGTTCACGTCAGTAAGAACAGCGTACCCGAACTATTTATCGTTGCATCTGAGCCTTACTAAGGCCGTTTATAATAATTATGCCCCCCCGGTTAACCAAGTTGAGCATCTTGGCAAAATGGATAGCCATAAATGTGAACTAACGGTCGCTCCGACTCACTCGTAATTGTTGGCCCAATTCACATTCACTGGAAAACAGTTTTTCCGTGGCCAAAAATAGTGGTGCGCAGCATGCTCTAAGGAGGTGATCAATCAGCCAAGGTACATAACAGCAGCCAAGAACTTCACATCATGTTTCGGGGTACACATGGATTTTCTTTGGAATGGCTCAAAACTCACTCGGAACCCGCCAGTCGAGCTTCTTTTCACCCTGTGGAATACCTGCTTGACGGCGCTAGGTCCCATTCTATTTGGGATAACCGTGACCAAGTTGAAGAGAGATATGGGCTGGACATGCTTTCAAAAGATCAGCAACCAGTTACCAGTGACGAAAAATTAGATGTCCGATGCGCCACATGTCAATGGACTGTTTCGTGAACTATCGGTTGTCAATGGATGGCTAGTAAGAAGTATAAGGCGACCGTACGGGTCATGAGTGGTCTATGTGAACCCATACAACGGTCACACAACCAGTCTGGACTCGCGGAAGGAGCCAAGGCGTCCACGCAGGGTGTACACACCAGGCCATACGACTCAAAGGATCTCAGGCCCGGCATTGCTGTACGCAACAGCTTGCAGCCACTGCCAGCGGTGGCATAGATGCTTTGGAAAGGCCATTCATTACATTGTTAGTGCTCGCAAGCCCGACCCTACCTGCGCGGTTCTACAACAAAAATGTGAAGAGGTACTCAACACAATAGAAGGCGAAAAAGTAAATATATTTGGGATAGAAGAAGCCGGACTGCCCGAAAATATGTACAGCCCAACACATACGCGCTCGTTCATGCGCCAATAGATGCTCGGGCTTGTTCAGAGAGTTGGGTCGTCAACACGACATCACGCTCGACCTCCCTATGGAGTGGCTCCGAGTCACTGTTCACGTATAAGTCACGAGCGGGAGTCCATTGCCATGCATACCTTGACTGAGACGGGCGAAGAACAAGGAGTGATCTAACTGCCTTGCTCGATCCGATAGTACTAAAAATTCGTCATGTTCAGTCAGTCCTGGAGGCTTCGATCCGGCGGAAAACGTATAGGAATACCTTACAGTCATGGCTGGCGCGATCTTGTCAGCTACGTCATGAACACGAAACCATGAACCACCGACGTACCACAGCTGCCAGCGATACCCGCCATAGCTAGTGTGCCTTCAGTCACGAGGGAACAAAAAACAAAGGGACTTCATACGAGTGGATTCGAGGAAGGAAAAGACCTGTAGACAACAGATAAGTATGCGACAGTAACGGTGAGCAGAGTCCACACTGTTGCTGGGATATATGCTATTGCCACGACAGTGAAATACAAGAGGCCTTGCGTTCGCAAACGCTCCTTCAGACGAGATTCGGAGGGCTGTTTTGACAATTTTACAATGGATAATATGAGGACAAGGAGGTCATAGAACATGGCTGCGACATGTTGAATGGATGGAACACCGCCAAGAATGTAATGATGTGACTCACTGAACACGAAGACTCCCACATTTATTACCGGATACGCGAGATAGATAACACAGGTTCCGTTTGATCTGTAAGATCTAACATTCACAAAGTCTGATCAGAGTATAAAGTATAGGAACACCGCGAAGAGGAACTCATACCCACTATCAACAAGGACCAATGCCCGAGAGTAGCAGACAACACCAACACATGAACGAGACGGGAGTTGTTCCACATCACCCATCTGCATTGCTCGTGAGATATGCATAAACCAATATAAACCACCGCCAGGACTCACGTACGAATCATGAAATTTGCTGAGGAAGATCCTATAACAATAGCTCCCACTAGCTAAAGTCAAACCTGGTTTCAACAAAAAGAAATATCTGTGCAATTGGAGAAGTTGCCTCACTCTTGTCAAGGTGATCCCGGCTAACCCAACTGGATCAGTTGGGTGGAACAACAATGATAGATGACTAAGAGCTGACCTCCACAACCAAAAGGCACTGGGCTCATTTGAATTGCACTATGTTTGAAGATAAAGCAGTTTCCGCCTAATCGTCACCGTGACACTCACAGCAAAAGAAGAGTAGTAAGAAGGGATATCCTCCCAGCCACGTATGGGACCTTGAAGCGAAATTCATTGATGACAAAGAAACAATGAAGATTTGACTTCTTACAAGTGGCCAACGGAAGGGCAGACGCCGACGGATGATGGCGTATTCTATTCCAATGGTGTTGAAGTATTCCCATCTAGGCAAACGGTTCCGTCAAGCACGCCTTCCTACTAACATGAATTAAAGAAACGTACCCATAAGCGCCCAATAGCAAAAATATTATATTCACATAGAGAATGGCAAGGCGAGCCTCTACTGCTGGGTCCTGCCACCAGTGGACCATGACTGTTCGAGCAGCTAGCTGCACCGCGAACTTGTTTGTCAGAGGAAGTCGAGTATGGGGGTCAAATATCACCCTTCCCCAGCTGTTCGATCGTGCCATGTGTAAGAACACCGCACCTGATTGCATACAGGCCTTACTAAGAGCCATTGATGATGCCGGTTAGCCGAGTCGAACATCGTGTTTCAGAGCCAAAGATTCAGATCAGCGTTGATTATCAAATCCAACTGCCAGTGGAATGGCTTTCATCCCACCTAGTTCCGGCATGACACGCATGGGAAATTTTTGAGAATGAGAAAGTGCTGCCTGCCATTGGCAGTGAGTGCTCGGTTGCCAGTCCGTGGGGAGTATACCTATCTCGGGTCGGCTCTCGCTGAGAAGCATCCTTCTTCCCACCCGTCCATCTCCCGTCTATGCAGACCAATCTCGTGGAGAGTCGACCTGCATAGTGGTGAGTCACTGCGGCTTTGTCAACTCCCTGTAGATCTGTGTCGCAGTAACCTGAACTTGAAGTGATTGGTAAATTTACCTAAACGGCCCTGAAGGCTTGGCAGCAGCGGTTCAAGCTTGACGTGAACTTTCGCAGGCTCGAAACCGCATGTCCGAGTCCTTCAAGTTCAAGTTGCCAATCACTGACACTCAGCACCTGGCGGATTGGCAGCCAATGGATCGACAGCCCAGGTTATCCTCTCCCTCGTGCACTGACTCCCATCCATGGCCGCGGATCGCGCTCCCCAGGGTCCCAACCTCCCACTCGATTCATAACCGTTTCATCTTCCCTTCTTTGTTCCACCGGTACCAACTTCGGCTGGCAATCAAGTTGACCAAACTTAATGGGATCCAAGTGGGCCATAGGGATAGGTATCAGTGAGAATTAACGGTCGCTCGTAAATGTTGGCCCTATTCGCACTGTTCAAACAATTTTTTCATGGCATACATTTAGTGGTGCGCAGCATGCTCTAAAGAGGTGTTCCATCATGATCAAGGTCAGGGTACATAACAGCAGCCATAATCTGGCTCACAGGCTCAGGGAGTTTCTTTTTGAATGTCCCAGGGCAAACCTTCCATTCATGCAGTGGGATGCCCGCTCGATGGCGAGTTCCCTCATTCGTCTGGCAGTCATGGTGACCATGGCATGGGCTCCTTTGCCAACTCCGACTGAAATTTGACCGCCAGAAATTGCTATCGAAGCCATACCAGTGGAAAACTCATGTTTTCCAGTTGGCATTGATAAATGGGTCGGTTCGACAGTTTCTGGAATCATCCTGGCAATCGACGAATGCTCATAAGTACGTAAGTCAATCATCTCCGCTATCCTGGTTTCGTGCGTGAATATGTTTCCAGTTATCGGGGTATACGTATGTAGCCAATTTGCCTGCTGGGGAATTTCTAACGGGCACCGAGTGCCAACCGAGAGACTGATTATTAACAGCGGCTCAATGGCAAGGTAGCCCAAATTCCCACCGCGCCGGCAGATGGATCGTTGAAGTCGAACATATTGCAAGGGCGCCTTTCGCGAATGGATCTGTTTGATTGGCGAATCGGTAGTCTGATCCACGACAACAAAGGTCCGCGAGGGTTGCGCCTCACAGCAGCTATCCCGCATCTCAACGTTCAACGACCGGTCTCCATGTCAGCCTTGGGGCAACTTCTGCATCCCGTAGTGATGCATCCCTTTCAATGATACTGCTTCAAGGATTCATCGTACATGACTGCCTGAGAGGACGATACACTTGTCTCTGCGTCGTGAGTCAAAAATCATTCATTCTAATTCTCGTACCTCGAATGCGTGTTGCAAATGAAATCTGAATCATCCTTTTTTTTTTTTCCCAGCGACCCCCTTCACATTCGTGCGTCATGCACATGCTGAACAAACGCGACGACGCCAGGAGGGAACCCAACATCCATTCAGGAATTCCGCTTGGGGAGCTGTGTTACGGCGTTACAGTGCCCGAGGACATGATCTCCGCATATGCATCTTTTCGCCGGTTACCGCGGCTACTAGCAATCTTTGGGGTACACTAACATAGTGTTCATAAAAGTGCCTCCAAGTAGTATTCTACAATTCTACATATAGTACAAGACAGTCGCAAAAAATCTTCGACAACGAACTTGAACGCATAAAATCTTGTCAAAAAAGAAAAAGGATCATTTGCTGCTTCGATTCTGTTGTGCAATTTGCACCCTCTTTTCTGGGACTAGTGATTTCCACTTGTCTGTGATTGAAAAATAGGATCAGCTGTTATTTGTGCATCTCATGACAAAGAAGAAAAAAACTCACCCGTGAAACCAAAGAAACTAGAACCCATCCCGTCCCCTTGATTTTGGGCTGGTGAGGGGGAGGGCTGATAAAACGAACTTTGTCGAATGCGGTTCGCCTTCCAGTATCGACAACGTTGCTGGTCCGCAGACAGCTGGCCTTCCGCGATACGTATCTGGAGTGATAACCTACATGAATGACATGTCCAAGGTTCGTTTGGCAAACGCCCCACCTTTGTCTTCGGAGCGGAACTTCCAGAGTCAGCTAGTTCGAACAGGAGTTCGGTCTCGGGCCAGTTTATTCTGGCCATCACCTCCGGTAAGAATTTTAAACAAGTATCTTGAGGAGCGCTCACTCGTAAAAGGCAGCGTTTTCCTCGGGGACGCGTACCTCCTTCACTTGCCACGCCACGGGATAGTCGCTTGGAACTATCAGCGCCTCCTTGGCCAAAGATTTTATTGTCAAATATTTTCCGTATTTGAGGTTCCGAATGGAATGGCCCGCTCCTAGCGGGTGGACCTCCCACTGCCATCGACGTTTACGCGATGCACGAGGGGAAGCAAACACCAACGCTACGCACCTTTTGGGTATCTAGTTCTTTAGGTGGCATCCCTGTGTCGTGTCTCATGAGGACATGCAGACCCTATAACACGGGGGAGAGACGGGACTGACCTACGATGGTACTATCACTAGTCATTTCCATCGCGGTCCCACTTTGTCGATTGACAAACGAGTACGTCCCACGATGAATGGGGATCCGTTTCCGGGTGTCACTACGCGTCGGAGGCGAGGAGGGTGTCGCTTGTCCAAAGGCTCGGAAAATTGACACAGACATGTCGAGCGAGAGATCGTTACGAGAGAGAGACGGAGGCAAGCGGCAGGTTTTTCAAGCTCCAGAGACAGATGCCGCGGACAGCCATGACCACAGGCATGCATACGCCGCGTGCTCTACAGGAAGAATGATCGGATATGGAAGGAGGATTCTACGCAGTACTACTTGGATCCGACGCAGACGAATGCAGCAGGTCTTCTCAGCTTCTCAGTGCTATGCGAAGGCGCGGAATGCACGTGTAGAGCCGGTTCACAATGCAATGCCATTATATAGGAGGGCAGGAAGGGCATCTATTGCGATGAGGAACCCTGAAGTCATGCACTATGTGATTGAGGCCGGGCTTCCAAAGTTGGTGGCTTCGTATATGAAGTTTGTGATACGCTGTGCACTGTTGATCATTTCACTTCAAAATGTCGAGAAAAAACATACTGAATGTAACTTGGGGCAGAGGCACGTCTCCAGCAAGTTCTTACCAGATGGAGAACGTCGTCCTCCGCACTGACGCAGTGCAAATGGACCACGATCTACGTCGAGTGGCATGTTGGAAATTTGTTACTCATGTCCGCAGAGCGGAAACAATAAAAACTCGTGATAGGATTTTACGGTGCGGAGACCATGATGGCGAAACGTGGGGGCGCTCATTCCGGGCAGTGCCACATTCATAACAGAAGGCTTGAACTTCTGGAATCCTGCCATAGCTTAATCCGGCCAGTGTAGGCACTGCACCACCACAGATATATTTTTATTACACACCTCTGCAGCGGCAATTTTGAAATTTTTAGAAATGTGATTGGCGATGATGGTGAGTTTGTTATTCTTCAATTGAGAAAGGAGTTGTATTGTCTGCAATCCTGGAGTTTCGGCGGACTCGAGTCGCAAAAATGATCTTTTGGCAAGCTAGTGAAAGGCAGAATTTGAAGGTCCGAGGTGAGATCACCGTGCCAGCAGGATGATCGTTCCACAATTTTCTACTTTACGTAAGCATTGCTGGCTACGCCTTAAGCACCATTACAAATTAACAATTGAGGCAACAAAAGGCCTGAAAAACAACAAGCTCTCGAATCCCTTTGGACAAAGGCCCATGGGTGTGGAGGAGCTTGCCAGCATCAAAAAAGGGACTTGAGACTCACACAACGGCGGAGACTCGGAGTCGGACGATTGTTCTTTTCTCACGCATTCCTATATTCCACTGGCAGTGCACATTAGGGTACTTTGCTGCACAACTCGCAGTGAAATCACAACATCCTTTAAATTCCCGCCTCCCGAGCCTTCATCACACAGCTCAGCCTCCAATAACCCGTGACAGCGCAACCATGTGCGCTTCACATATCGCCGAAAAATAAAACTCGTGCTCCGAATTATGCGGCTCGATCAAATTATGTGCAATCTCGTGTGCGAGCGTAAAGAACCTACGTGTGTCCGGTCAGCATCAGGCCCAGAGTAATACGAAACGAGCACAAACCAGGATATCAGAGCTTGTTGTCGTTGACCCTGCTTGACCTCATCGTCGTCTGCCAATCAAAATAAAAAGAATCATGAATCGTCGTCATCAAGACAGGACAAGCCTTGGAGCCACTCACGCCACGCCTCGAAATAACGCAGATTCAGAAAAATACTCCCGTTCCGGTTGAACGCAATTAGCCCTCCAGCCATGTCATAAAAGACATGTAACGACGTCATTGGGAGGTTATATATCTGCGCAAGAGGCGTCACGATGTATATGAAACGTGCAAGCGGGTCGCGCATGCGCGTCATGAACGTGTCCGTGTCGGGCACATCTATGCATATGCATCGCGTCAGTCATCCGTGATCATGTCAACCTCCCTTGCCCTTACCTTTGGTAGCAAAGACCCTCACGTCGCCCATTTTCCCTGGCCAGCGCGTCAGCAATGCATTGGACGGAAGAAACCTTCCCCCAACCTACCTAGCAGTTCCAGATTGCCGATCTGTCCAGATATATCGCAGTAGCCTTCATTCAAAGATTCCCTGACGATCTCCATCCTCTTGCGGTTATGGAGCAATGTCCCTTCTTCGGGTTTGCACGCCTTGACCGCCATATCTACGTTGGCCCCTGAACAACAACGCACATCAAATCAGAATCCACGTCGACATACGTGTCACTCACGAATGTTACTCTGAGGTGTCACATGGCGCATATTCCTGCCATCGAAAAATCAACAAAACCACTCGTTCCTGAACGCAAATCCGACGTACTGTGAAACCTGGGGAGACGGCGATGGTGACGGACCGGACCGGACCAGCTCCGAGGTCGACGGCATATGCGAAATCAACCTCCGTCTCAAATGCTGCAGCGCGCCTCCAAAGGGGTAGGTGTTATTGGCACCAAGCTCGGGCGTAGCAGCCTGAGGCGACATTTGCGGAGGCGTGCTCGCCGAGTCGTTCAAAGGCTGCTCGGGCATGCTCTGCGCCGGCATTGGAGCAGCCGGAGGCAGGACAATAGGTGGTGGAGAGGAACCAGGTGCAGGCTCCCAGCCTCCAGGCAACCCAGCGCGCTGTGTCGGCGACTTGGATCGCATCGCAATCGAATCAGGCGGAGTCGCCCGCACGGGCTGTGGGGCCACCGGGCCCGGGCCCGGTTGGGGTACAAGCGTCGCCGTCGACGTGTTGGATGGCTCCAGTCCGATATAACGGCTCCTCCTCGCTTCCTCGGCCACCTTCCGATCTTGCTGTTGCTGCTTCAGGATCTTGTCCACTATGGAACAACGCGGGGATGAGTCGGCCATCTCTACTAGTAGTATAGGTGTATACTCTACTGACCGTTGTAGCCTCTTCGTTTCAACGCTTTCAGATCGGTGGAGAGGATTGTCATAAACAGCAGCGCGTCGTTAACCCTGGCCAGCTCAAATAGCAGTCGACACAGTGACGTTGCGACTCTAATCATTCAACCTGAGTACCCAGCTAGAACGGAGCCGCGACCACTCACTCATACATGTCCACCTGCGTGCCATACGAAAGCCACAGCTCGATCGGTCCCATGCCGACACGCTTTGCAGCGGCCGACGCATCCAGCGTCCTCGTTGTCTTCCCACTCCCAACATCCAGCGTCTTCGACACGACCAACTTCCCAAATACCTTGACCTTGAAGTTCTGCGTGCCGGACAGCCATGCGAGCGACACCTTGGTGTGGGCGTGGGTATGCTCGTGGAGGAACAACGGTAGCCTTTCGAGCACGAGTGCCCGCAGGTCAGCAGCCGTCTTCGTATCCGCAATCTCGTGGGAGACTTTGTACTCCTCTTTCACGACCGTGCTCAACCGCCGCGATCCAAGTGATGCGTAAAAGCCTATTGGGGTCTCCTGAGTCACATCCGAAACAAGACTGAGGTCAATGACGCACTCTCCAAAATGTCCTCTTGCGGCGCGGCAAAGATCGCGTCGCCGAAAAGTTGGTATGCGTTCGTGTCGTCAGCGATCACAATCTCACCCGGCTTCCGCAGATCATGCAAATCTTCCCACCCTTCTTCGTCCCATTCCGTCGATGACATCTTGTCCAACAACGTTTTCGACGCTTTTTGGCGACGCATGCCAAGCAAGATGGGTGAGGTCTTCATCTTGCTCATCGTGCCACTTGCGATTGCATGGCGATTGACAGCCAGATTGCGCAGCTCTGCCAAGAAACTGGGAGGAGGACCAACCAAGTAGTAGGCAACCAGCAACAAAAACGAGGAACGCGCACACCCACCTTTCGTACCCTCCAGAAAGCTCGTAAAACGTTCTAGGATCGGAAATCAAAATATTTGCAACCTCGTCTATAGATGGCTCGTTCTTGGAACCACACGCGCTCAAAAACCGATTGGCGACGGGCCCGAAATCGACAAAGACGAATAACTTGGAATGGAATTCACCCTTGGTACTATCGCCCAGGTAACACTGCGTAGGCGCGAGCCAGCGCAGCTGTTGAGCCCCCGAACCCTTGGTAGGGACGATCGGGAGCTTGGAGAATATCGTCAACTGAGGTTGGGTGAAGTCTACGACATCCCGTGAGGCAAATCGAAACAAAAGAACAAGGGGGACACGTACTCGATATGCGCTCAGACAAAATCTCAAACCACTGCCGCGCAGTCGCTTCGTTCAGCGGTGGCGTCTTTTCCAACAGAGACAGGAGCATCGACGTTGGGGGATGAGGCTGTATGCCAAGCTTACTCACTGCAGCCTCTCGACAGCTGTCTTGGACGACCGAGAAGCCGAGCGCTCTCCACTGCATTGCAGAGAATACCTAAATCGTGCGATAGTACTATGTCAATGAATACGATGTGATAGTGCGACAGCAACGTACCTCTCCTAGCTTTCCGAGATGAGGACCATCCTCTCCCTCTGCAGGGATAAACGCAACTTGTCCAAACTTTTCCGGATTATAATCTGGGTACTTGAACGGAATGTTGTCACACAAGTACTTGAACGCGATCGTCCGAACAGTCGTATCCGAAGACGCACACAGCGTCACCACCGTCTCCAAAGGCGGGAGTCGGCGCAACCCGAGCTGATATAGCAACTTGGCTGACAACCCACCACGTCAGTTCGCAGTAGTTAAACGAAACCAAGGGCCGACCTTCTTCCGAGTTATTCCGCCACTTGGACTTGTGGCCCCAATCCAACACGGGCAGCTGTAATTGGCGAAAAATCTCGACTGGCTCGTACAGCTCTCGAGCGCAATAGCGAGCCTTCTTCTTGCCCGGAACAGCCAGCGGGACGCCTTCCTTGGGGAACGCCGCCGTCGACGCTAGTCTGCCGAGCTCCTCCGTGGTCAAGGTCTCTCGCACTTGCGCAAGATAGCCGACGAGGTCGGATATGCTCCAATCGCCTGTTTTGATCATCCTGTATGTACACAAGTACCCATCCTCAGAAACGGAATCCCATAAAGTAAACACCATACCGAGACGTACCGATCGAAAATGAGTTGGAGATCGACATGTTTGCGCACACCAATAAACGAGAGCAATTTTTCCATCTGGCCCTTGATGACAAGACCCGAAGGAAACTGGACCAGCGCAAGGTCGCCAAACAGCGTCATGTTAGTGTTGGGAAAGTAGGAGAGCTCTGGAGCTGTCAGGCCGCACGACGTTGGGATGCACTTCTTCCCAACAAACACCTTCTTCGCCGTAGCATGCACCTCGTTCGACAGCGAAGACCACACACGGGACAGAATGGTCAACACACGCTCTGCCCAGTCGATCGACTTGGTAAAGTCGTGATCCGGGTTCGCCAACATGACGCTGGATTGCGAGATGTGTTGTAACCAGTCGATGATGGTAAACTCGCACCAGTTGAAGCTTGTCAATTCGGACGGGGTAAAATGCTTGGTAATTTTGGGGGGCATGAGAGACAGGGGAAGCGGTCCGTCGAACGGGATATGGGTACCAAGTGTCTTGGTATTGATGAAATATTGTACTGATGATAGAGGAAGTACTCTTCCATCTGAAGTGCTGAGGACCGCTGCATTCAATAATTGCACACGGATCTGAGCCATATTAACGTCAGAGCTGTCTTGCTTAAGGCTGGTCCACCATTTAAGGCAGGCAACGAGCTCCTCTTCGCTGAGAGGATGTTGACGGAGTTCTTGTAGGACATCGATAAAGGTTATGGGAGATAGCATGCCTTGAGCTTGCAAAGCTCTGATAGTCTGGGTGCCTTCCTGGATAACAGATTGCGACAAGACCGGAAGGTGCTTAAGGAATTTTGAGAACACGGGGTCGAACTCCTTGATATCAGGGGCGGCGCGGATACCAGCAGACGAGAGAAGCCTCAAGGGTAGAGTTGAGCACCCATAGAATGAAGCTTCCAGTAACCGCGATACCTCCGATGACGGAGTAGAGTGATGAAAGGTGAAGAATTTCAGAACGTGAATAAACCGTTGAAGGAGCCAATCCTCCAACTCCTGTGGTGGACGGAAGTCAGGTATACCATTAGATTTGACCGCACCTTCCCACAGATTCTGGATGTTGGACAGCTCCAAATCGTATGCTGCGCGAGCCAGGAAACCTCCTACATACAACAATTCCTTGTTCCAGACTAAAAGAAGGTAAGCAGGGATTCGAAGCTCCTAGTGAGCTGCTTACCTGCAACATTTCTATCGCTGGGAGGGTTTATGTAAGCATATACCGACCGATACGATACGATACGCCTACACAAGATCTATTGATTCACGCTCGACGGTTGGGATGAAGCGAGACGCCATGTGGCCACCAATACCTGACGTCTGACCAGTAGCGTGTCCCTACGTGGAGAAATCAGCGAAAAGTACATGCTGAGAAGAAGACGTCGATACAGACAATGAAAATTCGCGTATGCCCAACGCTGACACAAAATTAGCTGACAAAAAAGGTGCCATTTGGTATCACAAACCCGTTCAAATCTGCACGCAGGCCCTGGAATATACTTCCGCAAGACACCGGTTGGTTCTTGTCATCTGCAAGACTCTGATCATACTCATCTTTCCCGGTCTTTGTATGAAATATGATAAGCCTCCATGAAGACCCGAGCACATCAAAGCACTTACATAAATCAAATCGAATTGGAGCCGTGCTGGGGGATTCTTCTTTGTAGCTCGGAGGAGTTCTGCAGAGAGTTTCTTGTCCGCTTTGACGTCCACCTCTGCAGTGAAAACAGTGAGGGTTACATTCATCTCGTGTAGCTCTGCCGGATCTTTGGGAGGTTGTGGTGGCAACGCCGGGGCCTCGAGCTGAGGCGTTGCTTGACTTGTAAAGGCAGAAACAAGCGAAGAAAAGAAGCCCCCCTTGGGCTTGCGTGGCTCCAAGAATTCTAACAACGAACGTTTCTCGGTCCCGACAGCATATACTGCATGCATGACTTCAGCCCTGATTCTGATGGCTAGGTGATTTGTGATTAGTACGCATACAAATGGCCTGGAAACCACTCACGGTGAGATTGTACACTTTTGACATTCATCATATTCAACTGACTGGATCGTTTTAGTCCTTTCGGAAGGTCGACAGTTTTAGCCACCCCGGGAGACTTCTTGATGTGGCCAATCCGATGTTCGTCGAAATACACAGCGACATCATCCAAGTGAACCATGAACGTAATCGAGGACACAAGGAAACGCATAAAGTCAAACGCGGGAGGTATAGGACCAGCCTCTCGCAGTGTCATCTCAAACGTTGTCCACGGGTCCGCAGTTCCTTTTGAAGGCAAATCACCTCGACGGACGTTCAACTGATAGACGATACCGTGAGGTAAAGGATCAGTGAACTGGATAACAAAATTACCTGGTCCTTGTTATCCTTCCAATAGAATTGCATTCCGTGCCCTGAAACCAGGTGTGAATTGTGTAACTGAAATCACAGCGACGAAAGGCATTATACCTCCAGACGACACAAATGGATTCTCTGTCGCCGAAAATAAGCTGTAAAAACCTGATCGAACGTTTGCCTGGCGAGATCAATGGAAGAACTGTTGGCTCACCGACACCAAACGCGCCAATCTTCTCTTCATCAGGGTTCCCCTCGGCTAATAGTATTGCCTGACGGATTAGAGGATGATATTTCAGATCAGAGAATAGACACCGACCAATCTTTCGTAGTCGTGTCCAATCTTCGTCTCTAAAGAGGATTCCATTGTTTCTAAACGACCATTGGGCTACCTGTAGAGAAGAAAGATAAGGAAAGGAAAGTATGGATGGAATGATAGCACCAAATGTTCGTACATGGGTAGACTTGAGATTAGGGAGGGACGGTACATCGATGCTTCCCTGCTCGGCGTCTTTCCGGCGCAGGTATGCAGCGGTCTCGAAGCGAATCTCGACCGCGGATGAACGAGCATCGTCCGAGTTCTGGAGGAGTTCCCGGAACACTGAGCACGTTCGATGTTGAAAGTTGAGAAAGGCCCACTGCGGAACACATCCAGGATCACTCACCAGTGAACTCGCCCGAGTAGCGCGCAAGCACCTTGTCAATCAATGCACGCTGGTTCACTTCTACTGATTCATCTTGTCCAGTAAGCCACTGGTAGAGCAGGTGAGAATCAGACGTATAGGTGGTTTTGAGGGACATACCAGCGCACTACGGTCATGGGCCATTCGTTGGTGATTCGTGAAGCGTGCTATGTACTGGTTGTCTTGCAGCGGGAATCCAATATTCAAGATTAATCAATGTATCTTATCAATAATGCGGTACGGTTATGTAGCAATTGCGAGCGTTGAAACGTCGATGCGGTAGCAGACAGTGGAAAGTCAACAGTGAACCCCACACATCAATATTGACAAGTTTGCTTACGTAAGCGCTGCGGTTAATATGCCAACGTGCCTGCATAGATTATCCCTTTGGCTTTGCCAACATTAAAGGAACTTGAGACTCACACGGCGACGTTGTCCTTTCCTCACGCGTTCTTTACCCGTGCCAGTGACAACCCATGACGAGCGTTGTAGTGACGCCGATGTGTCTCGCAGTGTCTCGCAGTATGCCAGTCCAGAATCACGGCGCTGCGGACCGCCGCCCGTTTCTCCAAATAGTACCGTCCCCGTCCCCGTGTTCAGGTCCTTGCCGTCCTTACTTCCCACAGAAGTTCTGATAAGCATGCATTATCGTCCCTCTCCCTGTTTGTTTTCGTTCCACTCTCTGCCATCATTTTGATTGATATTTCAACAGTGACGTCACATTGATGTCCAACAAACACATCTTCGGGTCCGCAGAAGGACTTGTACTCGCCTCTCTGAGAGGAACCGTCGCTCAGAATCCAACGCTACGACTGTATGTCTCTGATCCCATCCCTGAGCATCATTCTCTGACAAAGCTCCCATCGGCCGCCTAGTCATGCACCAAGCAAGACAGTTTATGTAGCTGATCCATCTACGTCCAATCGCATCGCCATCATCTCAGGAGGTGGTGCCGGCCACGAACCTGCCCACGCTGGCTACGTCGGGCATGGCATGCTCACGTCCATGGTCTCTGGTGACATCTTTGCTAGTCCAAGCGCCAAGCAGATATTGGTTGCCATCGAATTCGCAGCGTTTGCAGGTCTGGAGGGCGCGAAGGGGGTGAAAGGACGAGACGTAGTGATCGTCATCAACAACTATACAGGGGACAGACTCAACTTTGGGCTTGCGATCGAACAAGCACGGGCGAGGTACCCAGAGCTGAACATCACGTCCGTCCTCAACGCAGATGACGTTTCGCTACTTCCCCAAACGCAAGGAGAGGAAGCAGAAGAAAACTTGGTTGGCCCGAGGGGACTCGGTGGGAATATCTTTGTGTGTAAAGTGTTGGGTAGTTATGCAACGTTTGGAGCGAAGGGTGGTGAGTTTATGGTTCCAAACCCACCGACTATGGCGCTGTATGGTGATAATTCCTTTATAGTTTCCACGCCTGATACAACTCCCAGGCCCTCACTCGAGCGTACAAAACTGCTCGGGGATGCCCTGGTGGCCCATCTTAGAAGCATAGGCGCTACGCTCGGTCATTGTCACGTTCCCGGCCGAAAGCCTCACTCCGGTGCGCCCTTACTTGATGATCAACGATGTAGGTTAATGCTTCATAGTTTAGCCTCTGAACTTATTGCCAATGGACAAATTGAATTGGGCCTGGGACTCCATAATGAGCCTGGAGTACGTCGCGTACCACTTACTTCTCCAGAGTGGCTGGTCAGTGAGATGGTGAGCGTTATCAGAGGGAGTGGAGGAGGTTGGCAGGGGTCGGAGATATACATTGGTACGCACATTCTAGTGGGGAAGACATCACTTACAGGTGTTGATCTTAACAGAACGAAATATGAGGCATGAGGCACATCAGACCTGGATACGCCCAAAAGATGACATTGTGCTGTTTATCAATAACCTAGGTGGAGTATCTGCCCTTGAGATGGGTGCTGTTGTGGAACAAGTCCGGAAAGAGCTTGGTAAGCCTCGACTCCCTTTCCCTTGTCATTTCCACTTCCTGATGTCTACTGCGCATGCAGCTTCACATAACATCATACCGGCGAGGATCTATAGTGCATCATACATGACCTCCTTGGATGCCCCCGGTTTCTCCATATCACTTGTTAATGTGACGAGGATCGAAGACATTGTGAATGGTAACCGAATTACTTCCGTCTTCTACTCCTTCTCACATAAAGGCTTAGCAAACTCTCCCGCCGACCAGATCGATCTACTCGCCCTCCTCGACGCACCCACAGAGGCATTGTGCTGGGTTGGATCAAACTCCTGGAAAACGCGATCCGGGTCCATTTCCAATGAACGGGATTTGGAAGCGGAGGCCGCGGATTCACTTCAATCGATCCGAACGTCCTTCTGCCCCATTGCCCCGGGCAGTTCATCTTCCACAGGAAAACACCATATTGTCGGAGGGTACACATGGACTGACCTCGGATTCTCAACCGAAGAGGTTACGAGGGGTATACGGAGCGCGTGCAAAAGCGTGTTCGCAGTGGAACCGGATATGACAAAGTTCGATACCATTGTTGGCGATGGTGATTGTGGACATACATTCGCAAGCGGGGCCAAAGGTGAATGTGGACATCGTATTGTTTCTGCACACAGTTTGTGATTCTTTCTCGACGTTGGCAGCGATCCTAGAGGCATTGGACCGAGGAGGACTCGACCCACAGTCGCTGGGTCCCCCCTCGTTCGTGTCTAGAATAGGGGAGATATTAGAAGGGGCTATGGGTGGAACCATCGGTGCTTGTACGTCCATCCTCCTCCCCTCGCCGTACGTATAGTATAACGCTGTTTCCTTTTTTTTGGCGCTAGTGTTCGCGATATTTTTCACTGCGTGGTCGACCGCACTACGCAGAGACCGGAGCTTGTCGAACGGTCGCTATTCTCCGCTAAACGAGGCTCTCGGTGCGCTCGGGAAACACACCCCAGCACGTCCAGGCGACCGAACTGTCGTCGACGCACTCGTCCCGTTCTGTGAATCTCTGACATCAATCACGACCA
>JBBPLC010000254.1:0-35932 GCA_038089535.1 Hemileccinum rubropunctum | reverse complement strand
TTGGACCTTTGGAGAGGGAGACGTAACCCAACCTATGCCGGACAAGCTGTCTCGGGAAAAGCTCCTGCCAGTGCCAGCGACGAGTCCGTCAGATCGGGAGCCACTGGCATGGAGCGCCAGTACTTGGCTCATGCTAGTAAGTCGAGGTATTCTTTTGGAGAGGTAGACTGGGTGATGGATCGCTAGTTGATTGCTAGCGAGATCAAATATCGCACTCTGGGTCGGGCAAGGAGGCGAGCAGACAACGAGTTTCGCTTATGAGTACCACGTATCTAGCATGCTCTCATTTCACAATTTAGCCTGCAGTTGTACATCTTCTCTACGTGCAGCTCCATTCGGGCTCGAACCACCGCGACTCTGCTCGGCACCATGCGACCGATGTGTCTGACCGAGGTACCACAACACTGCTTCTCTCACTTCATCCAACCACTCCTTTACGATCCTTTCCTCGAATACGTTGCCGTCATACTGGACATACATGTCCAAACGTCCGCGTGAGCTTGCCGCGCCAAGGTAAAGGTCCGAAGGACGCACATGGAGATGCACCTTGGAGTTCTCCACAACAATTTTCGGGATCGTGTCAGTTTCACAGGAAGAAGATGAGGTATCGAGAGGGGTCACATAGCCCGTCTTGAATGGATGTGGAGTGGAAGAGTTAGGTGAGAGCATATGCGTGGGAGGTAGGGGGTAAAGGGACGGGGATATGAGGTCCAACTAATCACAGGTTGGACATGAGAATGGGAAGTGACGACGACACGAGACGCACGTTACCAAGACTAGATCCTCCATGAGCCAAGACCACAGGCATCTCCGTAACCCCTAGAACCTCATCGTCGCTTAAGTTCCTCTGTATGTCATTACCGTTGGCAGTCTGGATGCGCTTCGTCCACTGTAGAGCCAGCAGCCTTGTGCGATCAGTACGTGCCAGACTCACCGCGCGCACGATCTCGTAAAACAAGGGATGGCCGAAGAATGCGATCGCCTGCTTCTTGACCAACCCTGCGCGATGCAGAAACCGGTCAAATGTAAGGAGCTCCGAGAACGGTGGCGCGCCATCCGACAGAGCATGGTCAAGGTGGTGTTTGTCGTGTTGATACCGTTCAGCCGTTGTACCAAGCGTCATGAACGGAAGTTGGTATTGAAATAAACCGATGGAGGGCACGAATTCGCCTCCGCCACCTCTCTCGAACCATTCCTTGTCTAAATACGATCGTAAGTTGAACGGACCCTCAGTCATATGCGGCTGCCTTTTCCGATGGGCCCATTCTTCTTCAGAGATCTCGCCACGCAGGTACCGTCGGTAGAGAACTCGTGTCATCGCCACTTGTGCGAGCGCGAGGTATGCATTACCGAAAGTGACATTATGTGAACGACAACTGGCCATCACGCTGGCGGTCTGTGCACCTGTGAGAGTGGTGGATACGCGGCCAGATCGTGTGGGCACGTTAGGTGTCGAGTGCGTGAGGCGGCATGGCAGTGTATGTCCGCCCTACAATAATAACAACGAACCCAATAACGCCGTGTCAGGACAACCTGAGGAAGTCCATAAGGAAAGATGACGCCCACCTGCCTCTTTGCCATCCTCAGTTGGAATATCAGGAATCCGGTCGCCCTTCGCCACCGTCGTCTTGCAGGACTGAGCGAGCGCAAATGTATGGGTTCGACCTCCATCGAAGGGATCGCCATTGCCAACCTCTTCTCCAATGGAATCTGAGCTGACTCCACGCCTGCCTCTCCACCCCGTGCAAGTGTATCCAACAAACACCGCATGAATGTGTTGTTTGCAGTCCCATCCGTCACACAATGCGCCATTAACGCCATCAAGTGAAGGACGTCCGGTCTCTCGGAGTTGGTCTCGCGGAAGACATATAACTGCACCAGCAGGTCCTCCGAAAGTGGACGGGGACCATCCAGGATTGCAGCAACCTGCTGCTGCACCTCTTCCACACATGTCACCTGCCCAAAAACAATCTCGCGCGGACGGAGGATGGAGAGGTCGTGTTCCTGGACAACAAAGTGGAGCTCGGATGCGAATCCTGAGTCTTCCTTGAGATTGACTTGGAGTGCGGCGTTAGCTTCCCGCACGGTGGCCCCAGCGAGTGGGTAACGTCTCTTCGTTGACACCCATGCCTTCACGATGTTGGCCTCAGAAAACAGATGCGCGTCTCGAGAACCGTTGACGAGTCGGATTTCAAAGTGCTCTAGAGTGTCTGCGATCCCGTTGAAGACGCCATCCCAGAAAAAAGTAAGTTCCCACCCATCTAGAGGACGTTGGAAGGTGCGGCCTTGGGTTAGATGGGTGTCCACTAGTGTCCAGCCAGGCATCGTTGAGATGGAATGACAAGTTTCGGCGAACGGCCCTCTCTCCCGGAACATGAAATTTATACACCAGACATTTCGGTAAGACGCTTAGGAGGATGAGAACACCCAAGAAACGGTGTTTGAAGTGCGCGCCCGTAGAATACCACCAATCCGTGATAGGATTTTCCGGGAGACTCGGGCCCGGAGCGCTCTGCGACTAACTTGAAGTTTGCATCGGGGCTTCAGAAATAAGGCTGTATATGTAAAATACGTAACTTAAACTTACCGCCATCGAATCAAGACATTTGCCCTGTACTTGGAATACCCTGGTAGGTAAGGTAGGTCGGTTCCTACAATGGTAAGGCCCGTGGAACACACGGTAAAGTTCGAGAGGCAGTGAGCACAAGTCGTCGTATCAAATGTGGAAAGTGTAGTGGCGCTTGTGGTGTAGCACACGCGGTTGTTTCGTGCACCATCGTGCTCGGATCCAGTGTATCGGAATTGCTTCCCATGCATCCGCAGTCCGCACAATGTGTGTCCGATCGCCTCGGCTCGCCAGGCATGGCCTTGACGCGGCCAACATGGTAAGTCAATATGCTCCAGCTGACCCATTTATCCTGGATGATCGGGAGGGGGTCGGTTCCTTACAACCAGCTTACGAATGCATTTCACAAATTCCATACTTACGTTTGTAACATGCATTCGCAAAGCCGGTCACGGCCGACTCGCACAATGTGGCTTTTCATCCGTATTATACGGGCCCGTTGAGGTGTAGTCCCGAGCCGGTCACGTATCGTGCATGGGAGTCGGAGCAGCGTCTGTAGATTGTTGGTTGGTCATTTCTACCATGAGCTATTTAGCCGGTCGATAGAAGAGGATTTTGGGAAGGAATGGGAAAAGTAGGCAAAACACAAGCTCCTGCCTGCTGAGAAAGAACGTTTTCGGTCAACTTGTAGCATAGGATGATCCGAATAACTTGATGGTAAACGTCTTCTCGTGCGAAAAACGTGACCATAAAGAACTACGCCCTGAACTTCAGGCGTTCCGGCAGATATTTCAATATCTCTGCACCTTCGATAAACTCGCAGTTGAAGTTGCCACACTCGCGACATCGTCATCCAATCGCTTGATATCATGGCTTGCGGAAGATGTTATGGATGGTCGTCTTCCCATTTTTGCATTTCGATTCCTCAACCAAAGGAAGCAGGAAGCGATTCGTCGTTTCATATTTTCTGAAGATGTCCAACCTGATATAGCGAAGGAAGTGGATGACTATGCTAAGTATTCTCAGCAGAGCAATCTCTGGAGTGGACTCCTACTTCTCCTCGGTTTGCTCGCATCCAACCTTCTCTTGTATACTCTTATGGAGCGGAGTTGGCACGTAGACTACTAGTGGTCTCCCCTTGAAGCACGACTACTCGTCAGTGGCTACCAGTGCGCTGGCCATTCCATATCAAGCGAAAGACGTTCCGACACCGCAAACACAGTTCCGCCATCCAGATATTACCATCCTGCTCACATGCCTATCTTATTACTACACTGGCCTTAGCGAGGCACAGCTCAGAGTTTGCTTTCAGACTCTTCTTGACAATGATAACCCTACTACGGAATATCCACTCTGGGTTCAAGATTGTGGTTCCACCTCGACACCACCCTCCGATCTTCGCAAATTCAATGGATTCGACCTCGAGTCTTCTGAGCAATGGGATAACCATCTTTTCCCAACCTTCGCTTACAACTAGTTGGCGATAGATTTTTACCTCTCTGCGAATCGTTTTTCCTAGGGAAGTGGAAGACTTTCCTTGGAAACTTGCTGCTTCTAGCTGGGATTTAGCAGAGAAACGGGAGCGCCTGATAACTGGTAATCAAGCCTGAGCATTCTTCAAAACTGCTAAATTCAGTCGCTGACCCGAATATCAGGATTTTCGGGGACCAATGATGGTCGATATTTGTTGCCTGTGTCTATTGCTCAACACGAGCTCGACCATCAGCATGGAGCGAACGCAAGGGTTCTCGCTTATCTTCTCCAGAGCGAAAACGATTCCTATATGCTAACCGCTCATGAAAATGGTCAGCCAAGGAAGACGCTCGAATTCCTCCAAATGATTATTGCCCAACAGCCCGAAATCTCACTAGCACTGACGGTGCCGTCTATTTCGATGCCAAGGATGAGTCAGTGGTCCTCACAAAAAGTAGTACAACCCAGCCCTTGAAGGCGTCCCCGCTGGCTCAGCAACTCGACCGATGTGTTATTTATCTCGATGACGCTCATACGAGGGGTACTGACCTTAAGTTCCCTAAAGGGTTTCGGGCTGCCGTCACGCTAGGCCCCAAGGTTACGAAAGATCGACTCATGTAAGGTATGTTGTAGAGCCATAGTCATAGCAAATCAACCTCATGGTGTTCATACTAGGTTGCATGCGGATGCGCAAGCTCGGCCACAGCCACTCCGTCATGTTCTTTGCGCCTCTCGAAGTTGATCAGAGCATCCGCTCCGTTACCCACAAGAAGGATCGAAACATCCAAATCACTACTGCCGACATTTTAAAATGGGCAATCCACGAGACCTGGTCTGATATTCGGCAACGGGTACCCTACTGGGCAAAACAGGGCATGCACCATAAAACTCGATATGATACATGGTCCCGTTTCTGTAACAATGAAATCACGTCGGAGCAGCTGGCGGATGCATGGCTCCAACCGGAGATGAAATCCCCTTCTGAACTCTACGCACAGAGTCAAGCTCGACGCACCTCCGGGTCGACTTCGTCGAGACTGGAAACAGACACCGATCGACATTGCGAGCACCTAGGAGTTGCCATGTCATCCACTCACGCTGCACAGCTTGATGAACAGCTTGAAAGGCAAGTCAACCGAGAGATCGAGCGCGAGCGAGAGGTGGAGCTACCTCCCAAAGCAGAGCCGGCGAAACATTCCCTTCATCCAGACGTAAGGACCTTCGTGAAGACCAGTATCATGCATCCATCCAACTTCCAAGTCTGGAGAAGAGTTCCGTAGCTACCAAGGATGCTCATGTGTAGAGTCCATTCATCTTGGCGACGGCAGATTTCTGCGAGACAGTCAAACACGTGCCAGCTCATGGGTGGGTGGATCAATATCTGCGTCCAGTCCGATGGGTTCTTTCTGGAAAAAAAGGTCCCAACCGAGTACTCGTGGTTGTGAGCCCATACGAAGCCGATCTCTTGATGCCAAACATCAGGGGCAGCAAACACGTCCACCTCCACGTTTACACACCCCGAACGTCCGTGCGTATGAAACCCGCGGACGATCTCATGTTCTATGCCATCCCTCCCCTCCCCGACAACTGGACACCATCTTGGGACCTCATCGATCAGCTGAACATATTCGCTGGACAGCTGTATCTCAGAGACTGGGAGGCGTATCGCCGACTACTAAGGCCGTTTCCCCGACTTGCAGAAGCAATCACGGGAGGACAAGACGAAGAGACCAATCTGGTACAATCTATTCAACCTTGGTTCTCGCAACGAGTTCGAAAATGCACACCCGGATTCGCTTTTACCTTCGGTGATGATGCTACTGGCCATTCGGAAGAGAGGCTTGCCTTTTTCTGAGACACACGGGGAAATTTCTTCGAGGGTTGCCACTGACGGAAAAAGACTTTAAGCGTCCCGAGCCGACTGGGTCTAGTCGTGATGTTGCTCCCAGCCTCGGGCAGATGCAAATCAGCATCGTGTCGAGGAGCCCATCCCCATCACTGGCAGCGTCCACCCCGGACATGGACTGAGACTATGAACACGTTGCAAGGTCTAAGCGGCAACTACCAGACACAGATCAGACTTCAGAAACCGATCTAGGGCGACCTGAAAACCGTCTGCGGGTGGTTTGACCACGTCGATGCGCTCAAGTCTGTGACTGTTCTTCGGTTACCCGACGACCGTTACAGTAGCAAACAACTCCACGGTTTGTTTGGCAGTCTTGTCAATGCTTTCTCACCTTGCTTTGGCTCGGGGATCGTGTTTGATTCAAATTTTAGTATGATGTGCTTTTCCTTTCAAGCTTTGCTTTTGTTCCGACTCCCTCGAGTCATCTCGAGGCACGATCTGTTTCTCCCAGTAATGGTTAGTTTCCATTGTACTACTACCCTGGCTTGGACTTGCGAAAGTTTCAAACTCTACCCGCATCCAAAAGTACCCCTCTGCCCCGGGCGCGGGCTTCGAAGGTTTCTACCATAGACCAACATACCTAGTATCCCTGACATTTCTTTTCTAATGACACACTCGAAACGTCCCATAGCTATCGATGAAATCAAGAAGATTTGCGAGCGGATGATTGATCTGCACCAGCAGAGCAGATTATCACTATCGTGATAATGAATGCAAACTCAGGCCGCCTGTGTCGTGTAGTATCAGACTGGCGGAATGAGTCAGAACATACCTTCAGGCATCTGAAACATGAGATGCAGCATCATAAGTTCTGGTTCCCATCTGAATGTCTGTTTCGTGTCTGAAAAAAATTGATTTATTACACTGGCATTGCCTGATAGGACCTACACTAGAGGCGATAGCAACGATGTAACGCAGCTACCCCATGACATAACCGGTGTTTGGGACCTGCACTGGCAGTTCCTGTAAAGAGTCTATCCATGGGGAGCTCCAAAGTTGAAGCTTCAAGGTGTGGTAAACGAGTTTCAGTAGGCAACAAGGTAATAGTACCATCCAGTCAAGCTGCAACAGGACAAATGTAAATTATGTACATGATCGTCGCAAAGATCATGAACCCACGAACAAATGTCACCTAATGATCAGTGACCAACACAAGCGCATCATGTCAAACACCAAAGCAATCCGACATTGACGCGTAACAGGGTAAAAAAAACAAGGAAAAAACAAGGAAAACAAACGTGCCCGTTGCATAAAATGAACAGTTCAGAGAGAAAAAGAATGAAAAAAAGGACAACATAAATCAGGAACCCCCTCCCCCCCCCTCGAATCTAATCACCCCAATCACCCTACTTGCTTGACTGTATACTTTTCCCAAGTCGGATACACAAACGTCTCCGTCCTAGTCGTCACGTTCTTCACCCTCTGCGCACGCGTCGACTTCCACGTCGCAGACGGGTCACCCGGGACATACTCGGGTACCTCGAACATGACAGGAATCGGCATGACCCTGAGCTTGCGGTCATCCGCCTTGGTCCGCGCAAACGGAAGCTGTTTTTGGGATTTGGCTTTCGGGATCTGGAGGATATTGTGGTTGGACAGGGGTATATTGCGTGGCGTGGCCGACGTGCCGCCGACGGAGGAGGATGTGGCTTCGTCGTCCGGGTATGTCGGGGTGGGTGACAGAGAAGGCTGTGGCGGTAACAGGGAGAGCATCTCTTCCAATGCTTCCGCGTTCGTTGGCTGTATCCTCAGTGCCGCGCGCAGGTCTGTGTGGAAAGCTCGGAGATGCGGTCGTAAAACTGGGTCGGTGTACTCACCCTTTATCGCCTCTTCCGTACGTCCCATCATTCTCCGTGCTTTAGCTCGTCGATAGTAACCCTTGATACTTCGATGTTGGCTGAGCGCCTTTGAGCATGCATTGTCCGCTTCGATCCAACTACAAGACAGCTTGATACGAGTGAAACAACGAAGGGTAAGTTCGCCTACTTGCTAAGTTTCAAATATGCTGCCGCGATGTTCAGTTGATAGTGGGACATCTCGGGTTCCACCGCGTGCGCTGCTTGGTAGTGTCTTACAGCGATCTCAAAATCGCCGCGACGGAAGGCGGCGTTACCCTCCACGAACCTGTCAGCAATGACCTCGGAGGAACAAGATGATCGTCAAGACACACCAGTTCTTTCTCTTTCTCAGCCCTAAGGTAACGAACCTCCATGATCTCAGCGATGGTCATCTCTGGGTCTGTCGATCCTGGATTTGCCTCTTCCTCGGACTCGTTCCCCGTAAAGTCAAGATCCAGATCCCAGACATCCTCTTCCTCCACCGTTTCCCATCCATGAATGCCGCTCCCTACAGCGTACGCGTATGTCTAGCCACCCAGAAAGAATCACATATGAGACCACATTACCTCGACCATCCCACTCCCTCTGCTTCCCAGACCGAACCCCACTGTTTTCCTCATCCTCCCTCACCGTCTTCTCACACACCTCACCCAAATGATCCGTCGAACACCCACAATCGCACCATTTCGTCGTCAGCTTTTCTCGCAACACGTTCCCATACCCACTGACGTCAAACTCTCTCGCAACGCGCCACAACGTCTGCGAAACGCGTTCATACCCAAGACGGACTTTGAGACGCCAATGTTGATCCCACCCAGGTGGGGGAGTCGACCGGAGGAGTGACTTGTCGCCATACTTGAGTTCACAGGCTTCTTCGAGCGCTTCGAGACCTTCGGCAAGCGTTCCGAGATGAGGAGGCTTTGTAAACGTAGCGTGGGGCATCGCTTCCAAGACGTCGAGGTGCGCCTTGAGGGCGTCGTAAAACGGCAACAAACGCAGCGAATGCAAGCCGCGGTTGCGACACACGGGCACGTTGTTCGAGAGCGCCTAATTAATTAATCACGACGAGCAATGAACCGAGTCAGTTTTTTTTGTCGGGAGTTGGAAGCGAGAAGAAGAGGGACGCGTACAAAGTCTCTTAGGGCAGTGTAAGACCACAGGACGCTCTTTGTGGCGACACGTTCTCCAGATTGACGGAGCTCCATGCTGACGACGGAGCGGAAAAAGTCCTTGATGTCTTCGCAATCTGCGTTGTGGGCGACCCAACCTGGACCGCCGACGGTGATGCAACGCATGACAAAAGTAGGGAGATGGATGAGAGCGACGCAGTAGAGATGGGTCGAGAAGAGACGAGCAATGTCTTGCTCGAAACGGAGGAGGAATATACGTGCGATGGCGCGTTCGAGCTGGGATACGGCCGTCATTGCGTTGGATATGCCACGGTCGATGTGCGTGGCCATCCGTTTGTGGTTTTGGTGGTCCTTGGTATGGTCTCTCGACCCAGCGACATTGCTAGTGGTCGAGCCAGCGCTGGCCTTTTTCTTCTGGCCCGAGGTGGGCCTCTTCTTGACGTGCGAATACTTTGCAGGCATTATCTTTTTCGTCGTCGTTGTTGGCGATGAAGATCACTGACGGACGGCGTCGTTCTTTGCGCTCAACGACTGTCTCGTGGCAGACAATGCGGCGAAACCTGTGGGCGGGTGTAATACAGTAGAATGATTACATAATACATCTGTCGTACAGCCTGCTCTTCTTTAGCGTATGGTCTGAAGCAAATCGACGTGAAACTGTCGCCAATCTGCCATGTCTCCGTGCTCATCATCCGGTCGCGTCTCCTCCTCATCTCCGCACTCATACACCGTCACTTCTGGACTCGACCCCTCCAGCATCCATGCACGGTCGCCTCTTTCCCACCCCGTTTCGCGCGGCCCGGGAGTGCGACGCGATGGGAGGGGCAGCATCTGCGTCGACGCCGGACGTTCACGACGAGGAATGGGATGAAGCAGGGACATATCCGGAGAACTGGACAGCAAGAGGAACGGCTCATCCTTTGTCGGTGCAACCGGTATCACATCCCTCTCCCCCAGATTCACCAAAAACGACCGCGATCCCACCGGGGAGCGAACCTCATCTATCTCGATCTGCGGTACGAGAAACTTGTACTCCTCATCGCTGTATTGGAGCGTAAACGAAGCAGAAAATCTGTGGCGATCAGAGGACCTACGAAATTTTCGTGTGTTCTCCGATATCGGAAAAGCTCTCTGCAGACGACCACGCAGACGACACCTCCGAGTCTTTCGAGGGTCGCACAAACATGGTCGATGGGCGTCGGCGCACGACTTTGCGTGAGCGTGGTGTAGGTGCCGAACTCGAATCTGTCTGCGTGGACGTCGGCGGACTTGGATGACGTGTCCGGGTTGTGCTTCGCTTGAGCAAGGAAGAGGATAGTGATGCTACCGAGGACGTTCTCCCACCCGAGCTATTCTCTTCCGAGGACCAACTCGGCGAACATGCCCGAGCACAACGAGCACGTGGTCGTAGCGAGATGGCCCGAAGTCCGGAATGGAACAGACTTGAATACTCAACGCCTGTCGCCCAATCTTTCGCCTTCAACCAAGACATTGTGCGAGCGAACAAGAGAGTGCCGGCAGAACGATAATGAAAAGTGCACCACGGGCCTGGGGATGAGAGGTAACAGAGCGGGGTGAAAACTTTATGTGGTGATGCACTATATGTATCCCTGGCGATTCGATTTCTAGCTCAGCAGGGTCGTGTGGATATGTCCAGTCATCGGGGTTATCGGGGCCTGCACGAACACGGAATGCTTTAATTAGAAAACCCGGATAGCCAAGAGAAAACATCTAAATCTCACCATGGGGCGGTGACCCTGCAGTGCCGACAATTGAACCGAGTACCCAATAGCAGCGCATCCAAATAGATAAAGGATATATTCAAATCCCCGACTGATCGCACTCACGTGAGCCTGGGTCTTGCATGATTTGAAATCCTGATGGCAACTAGTCCAAATGCAATGAGAACATGTCACCGACACTCATAGATTGCATATGAAAAGTCCGCTCATCGTGTCCAAGGGTACGAGGACGGAGACTGGTGAGAGCGAGCACTGGGAGCGTCAAAGCATCTTCATGAGAACGTCGAGCGACTCCGCGGGGATGGCCACCGTGCTTCCTGATGTATGTATGGAAAGAGCCGACCGACATCGAGGTCAAATGAGACTTTTTCATCGTCACCGACAGCTTTCCGTGTACGCGAAACGGGTATCTCGACTTGCCAAATTCCCAAACTTACTTGCGATCATCAAGGGAGAAAGGTCAGAACGTGGATAACGGGGGGACCGATTTAGCTCGTGCTATGCAAAAAGTCGAGCCTTCATTTCCCATGGGAGGAAAACAGAAAGGGGATACTTTTTCAAGAATCGTATGATGTCTCATCCATCTTTCTGATACAAATCCCGCATGGAGTCGTGTACGCCCTCACACGAAGAATGGGCGGATAAATCATTTTGGGAATTCGACGTACCCTGGTCCGGCATCATTTTTGCCGAGTCACGGTAGACTCGCCCCACAAAGCCAGGACATGTAGATCGATGCTATCACTGTGCTGTGCGTCGGTCCGTGGCGGTGTATGCAAAGTCGGCCCGGTGCGAGTCCATGTGTTGTTGATGTATCAGACGTAAACACATGGTGATGAACAGCCAATTCATCATCAAGACGACCGAGATAATAAAAACAAGGGCCAAGTCGTCGGATGGGGATGATTGGCTTTATGGGCTTACATAAATGAGCTGACCGAACGGTAACTGCTATCATTGTATAAACATTGACTCACTTGATTAGATCCGGGCGCAAAAGGAGTACCGAAAACGTTGTGCAACGCATAGGTTGTGAGGCACTGAGTGAAACACGGTTCTTGATAGAATCCTCCGGGATGAATATTCATGATCCTATCGCTCCGATAGTTTCCACTTTTTCTTCCATGGAAACGGGGAGTGTCATGTGTCTGGATTGAATGGGGGTGTTTATAAGAGTATCAACACATCAAACGCCGAACAGCCCATGGACTCCACCGTGATTGCGCAGCCGAGGATACTAGGAGAAAAAAGGGATGAACCTCATCTTTATTTGGCTGTCTGAGCCTGAGCCTGCAACTTTGACTGCGCGAGGAGATGTTTTTGCTGTTCAGCCAAGATCCGACGCTTGTTGAAGTACTCAATCTAGAATGGTGCGGTCAAGAAAAGACCGTGGCACAAGGAGAGTTGACTTGCCCAACTTTTGGCACAATTAGCTTCGTAGCCCGACTTTTCTTTTGTACAAGCGTCCCCTTCCTTGCCGGGTTCTAGAACGCTTGCACGGTCGAGACAAGAAAAATAAGCATCTCTGGTGTCCCAGCAATGCTTCCTGTCTTCCCTAGAGACCGCCGCGACGTCGTGTTTCGATGAGCTGAACCAGCCCATGACGGTACTGAATAGAGTAGTGCAGTCACACGGCCCTTTGGTTAGCTTGACATGTCCCTGCAAGCCTCGACGCCCGTCCAACTCCACCCGCTCTCACCAGACGAACTCCCCCCGACATCGAGAAGTCGTCGACCGCGTGCACCGACTCAGGACGGCGCGACAACAGACAACCATCCCTTACCCGATGTAGGTCCCACCGACCCACGACAAAACTGGGACGGCAGCGTACGCGGTCTCGCAAAATCCGCGCGACGGTCGTCTACCGCCGACCTGACTCTCCATGTAAATCGGAAGCCGTCCACCGCGTCACTCGCGACGCACTTGCAGCGCTCCCCACGCGCTGCCTCGTCGCAGCACCCCCGGTTCGTCGTCGCGCCACCGTACGACACTAATTACCTCGCCCCACCCAGTCCGACCACTGCGCGAGCACGGCTGCCCTCAGAGGTACTCTCGCCAGCCACGGCGCAGGTCCTCGTGCACAAATGGCACGAGTACTCGGACGAAGCGATTCAGTCTGCGATCGCGCATCTGACCCCCATCGAATCGCCCTCCGACACCGATCCACACCCCTACCACACCGCCCTCCGCGTTCTGTCGTCCGCCCTCCACAATCTGTCTCAGGTCCGGGTCGAGCTCGAAGAAGGCCGGAGATTGTTGGATGAGAAGCAAAAGGCTGGGAGACAACGTGCAGAGAAGATGTTACAGGAATTGTCACTGTCGGAACAAGAAGTCGCACACCGGGTTATACAGTCAATCTTTACCGACGACGATGAACGTCGACATCGTGTCGAGCGTCGGGACAGTCTTTCGGTACGCATTACTTTCCTTATATTCATTTGGTGTCGTTGACGTTGTCTTTGTTCTAGTCCTTGAAGACATCTCTCACGGAGGCACTCGAGGATCTGGTCCCAATGGGTCAGAAGGTTCCCGTGGGCGATGTCACGTCATCAAATTCGACCGTCCTCCCATCTTCATCTTTGAGCCGCACAGCCCGTACCGAGTCACATTTTGTGGATGACAACATTAATGATGCTCCGCCGGTCTCGGCGGCCGTCAGAGAAGCACCAGTGCCACCACACAGCGACATCCCTACCGATGAGGCTCACGATGTACATCACATCCACACGCATCCAAAGGATAGAGCTTCTATCGGCGAATGGGTGGGCACTTGGTTACACAGAGGCAAGTCCAAGCATCCCCGCACTCTGTCCGCTTTTGCCATCAAAGAAGAGGGTACCAGCAAGGAATCTTCACGGGATTCATCCCCTCACTCCAATCCCGATTCTGTTTCAGCTAGTTCTCGACACCCCCCACGTCGAAAGCACACCAGGAGCGTATTCGAGACACTCGGTATCTCCATATTGAATCCTGCCGCAACAGCCCCAGGCTCTGTCAAACCACGAAAAGGGAACAAATTAGTTCCAAATCGGTCGTCGGCTCCGCCCGTGCAAGATGGTCCACCTCCATCCGTCACATCATCGCCCATTCTCGCGACCAAGTTACCGTTACCAGCCCCGTTAGCACCTCAACTGGCCACCTCGCCGGATCCATCCGATTCGAGAACGGAAACATCGACAATGCAGGCCTCACTTACGGACGACAAACGTCTCCCCCAGGGTGCTTCGCTACGCGCTATCGTGCACGCCACACGTGTCATGACTTCTGACCCCGGCAGCATCCTCGTCGACCAAGGTCGCGACGCCGCCCCCCTCATCCGCAGACTTGCCCTTGACCTCGTTCAAACTGCGCGCGACGAGCACGTCCTCTTTCGCGAGCCGCCAAAACCACGAGAACGAAGGGAGCGCAAGGAAGCGCGGGTGGAAGGCGGCCATCAAGTCGTCGCTCGCGCAACACTGAGTCCCGTCGAGGGGGTCGCTGCTGCCGAGTCCTTGTCGCGCGCTCTGAATGCCCAAGGCCAGGTCGTGCACAAGTCGCGATCGCGGACGGGCGGGTTACTCACGGCCTCACTGACGACGCCTATACTCAATGCGCTGATGCCGCCACCACAGAGGAAGCCAACGGGTGGACTCGAGGGCGTTCCTCGGCCCAACGCTGACGCCAACACGGCCCCTCCACAGCCCGTCGTCAATAAACCCGGCTCGGTCCCGCTCGAGTCGATCATCCCGGCCATGTCTAAACCGCCAACGCATTATCTCTCGCGGAAATACACACCTCTGACCGCACCTGACTTTCGGTTCACAATTCCACTTCCGAACGCGGCGTCGCGATTTAGTGTATATCACGACGACGAGAGCAAACAGCCGCTCACTGACCGCTACGGGTTCATGTATGATGTGTCACAATACGACGTGTTACTCCTCGTGAGGGCCAAGGAGTGCGGGAGTACGGCGCCTGCTTGTCTCACTGGGGTCAGGATTGCCGACCGAAAGGAGAGCAATTCTTGGTCGGACGAGGAAACGGACGCATCCAAGAGCACTATCCACGTGACCAAGGGATCGTGCGAGTGTGATGGGCGGGGCTCGTCGCCTGGCATCGTCGGTACGCCAAGTGGCAAGTCAATCATGTCGTCGTCTCCGCCTCTGGAGACTGGTGGACAGTCGTCGCAAAGATCACGTGGTTCCTCTCCAGGACCATCTCGCAGCAAGACTCGTCGGTCTACGTTGGTCTCTCCCCTGGATGCCCCCTCGCTAGGTCCCACATCTGTGCTTGCCATTTCTGCGAGCACCCCACGCCATGTTTGCGCCAACACAATCCGGGTGTTATTAGAGGACCTGACCAGGATACATGACGAACGACAGACCGCGACGCGAAAAGACTGGGATGCCTTTGTCAAGCAACGTAGTCGCGTCAGGGTCGGTGCCAAGTTGCCCACAGCGACAACGATGACGAACGTCGGTGGCGCAGCGGCGCTCCTCGGGCTTGGGACGACGGACGAAGAGGAGGAGCTCACACACTCAGAAGGCTTGATTGGCTTCGCCCAGCTCGGTCTCTCGTCCAACCGCGACGAGCGCACTCAATTCGACAAACTGGTCCGCGGGGGGATCCCGCTCGTCTACCGGTCCAAACTCTGGCTCGAGTGCAGCGGGGGCCTCGAGATGCGCGAGCCGGGTTTGTTTGGCGATCTATTGGCACAAGCGGACGAGGATGCGGGGCATGCTTTGGTAAGGAACGAGATTGAAAAGGATGTTGGCCGGACGATGCCGTTGAATATATTCTTTGGGGGGGATGGGGCGGGAGTGGTCAAGCTACGTCGGGTATTGACTGCGTATAGTCGGTAAGGCACCCGTTCGTTTACAGTGTCATTGGTGTCTTGCTCACGCACATGCGCCATCTCCTCGACGACAGGCGCAACCCGGCCGTGGGGTACTGTCAAGGCATGAATCTCGTCACATCAACGCTCCTCTTGGTCCACGCGGACGAAGAGGAAGCGTTTTGGGTCCTCGCAGCGATCATTGAGCGCATCCTTCCTGACGACTTCTTTTCGCCGTCGTTGCTTCCTTCGCGAGCGTGTCCGTTGGTGCTGTTGGACTATGTACAAGAAATGTTGCCACGGTTGCATACGCATCTAGTCGATCTTGGAGTCGACCTCGCTGCGATCTGTTTTGCGTGGTTTTTGTCGCTGTTTACGGACTGTCTTCCGATCGAGGTGCGTCCCCTTGTCGGTCTCGCCGTCTGGCATGTTTGCTCATGCGGGTCACACGCACGCAGACGCTTTTTCGCGTTTGGGACGTCTTTCTCGTGGACGGGCTCGACGTCCTGTTTCGTATCGCCCTGGGAATCTTGAAAGGGAATGAGCAGGAACTCGTTCAATGTGAATCGATCTCGGCGGTGTATGTTGCGCTGGAGAATTTGCCGACGCGAATGTGGCAACCAGACAAGCTTTTACAGGTATGCTTCGTTTCCGTATCGATCGATCGATCGGTGCTGATTGGTGGTATGTAGATGGAGCTCGAGTTGAGAGCGACGATGACACACGCAGAGTTGGTACGACGTCGGGAGATCCACGTGGACAAGTTGCAGCAACTCGTGCCCGGATCGTAACCCTCTTTGACTTTGACTTTCTCTCTCTTGGACGAATCGATAGAGCAGATAAGTTACATGTAGAATTTTTCTGTTCTCCAACCTACTGTCGCTGATTCGTGTATTCTTTCCTCATTGTTCTCGACGACGAAGCATACATACCTATTACCCACATTACAGTACGATTAGTAGACGTAGTACACATCTCCACGCGCTCAAACAATGTCTTTTTGCATTTGGACAATACAATGCTTTACTCGTAGAGTAATGCACCGTCAAATCTCGCACTCGTGTGAAGTATAATCACAGGTACGAGTCTTGCGGGTACCTTGCGCATATATGTGCGATGCTCGTCCCTGATCTTGTCGTTTCGCTGGATAGCCTTTTCCCGTGGATCCAAGTATGCATACGTGCGCACCAAGTCCAAGCAAACGCTGTACTCGTTGCGAACCGTCTTGTGTAAATGGGCGAGCTGAACGGAAAGCGAATAGAGAGGATGACGAACGCAACGTAGGCGTACGGACCTGTCTGGACGACCCTCGTCCAGAGGACGGTTAAAGAAGACATAACCCAGGTAGGGCAGGGGGACGTAACCCCGATGGGATGAAACCGGTCATCGAGATGCTCAAATACATGGAACGAAAGTATCTGCCACGCACCGATGCTCACGATATACCATATAACCATACCATGGATTTCCAAAAAGATGGGCTCAGGGTCTAGCACTGTGAAAAACGCTGGGGGGTATGATTCACTGTGACTGCCGCCTGCAAAGATGGAAGTGCGGATATCCTTGAACGTCGTGTTGTGGATCTGTAACATTACAGCTTTGACCTGTTCCGCGATTTCTGCGAGAGCTTGGCATCTCGTCCTGAAAAAGGGAATGTATCTCATCCACTGGCAAGACAAAAGAGGTTACGCTGGATATGTAAGAGTGCTTAGGCTGAAGGTTCGTGAGATTCTGATTAATACGAGTCGTAGTCTCACCCAGCATCACCCTTGATATCAGCGAACACAACTGCTCCACCTTGCTTGACATCGCCCTTTTCCAGCGGCACGCATCACTTCCATTGGGTCTACCTCCGTTGCTTCGCGTTGCCTTGTGCGACTTCAATGCGTGCGTGCAATGACCAAGTGTCAATATAGCGCAGACATCTTGGCGAGTTTAAAGGTGGAATGAGGCGATGCAGGTCGGGTGGGTAAGTTGTGAGGCCTGATCCACAGTTTGTGGGTCGGGTGAAGGGTGAAGGTCCATCGTACGGGTGGTTAATCGTGGACGTTTGACAACTCGAAGATATGTTGCAGAGAGGGCACGTTCACCTAGCTTCCTTTGGATTGCATATTAGCCATTTTTAATACTGGGGAGTATCAGACCCTGGACCCAAAATGCGCGGGGCCGCAAATTGAAGAAACCAATCTTGGGAGCAACAATTTGACATTCATGTGAGACCTAAGAACGTTGTAAGTATCTCTTAAGCAACGCGCAGAACGGACCTACATTCACATGCCAAAAACTCGGCGTCTCAGGCTGCAGCCAACGAAAAAGTTACTCGCCCAGCGTATCAGCCCTCTCGTATCCCGCTCCGGTCCACATCCCGAGAACTCCAACCCCGCTCCTGGTCCAGCCGACCTGCACTGCCTCGCTTGACTATTCTGGCGTCGGCAATCCCGGGAGGGTCCTGAAGGGTCAGATGTCAATCCCTCCGCATTTGTATCATAAACGCCAAGTGTAGCGTAGGATAACGTAGAACCGATGGTAATGGTGTCATCCCCATGGAACTCCAGATTATTGGGTGCGGGGCTGATGCTAGTCAACAACAGCGAACCTGAACGTGACGGCGTCATTTCGGACATGAGAGAGCCTTCAACTTATCAGGTGTCACTGCGCAACAAGCCACTTGAACTATCACGTCACCTAGTACCCAAACTCTTTCACCCTCACTCCATGTTCGTACAGTCTATATGCACCGTCAATGAGTACAGCTGGGAATGCGACGCCTCCCAGCTGCCATCCGATTTTCCTGAATCCGCGGAAACAATTCTTTGTCTCTTTCGACCACGGCGCTCAGCGTCTGTTGCGACGACACCGCAGAAATCCTAGCGTTACTGGGTTTGGAATGGGTGTGTAGCCTTTTCTATTATTTATCAGGATCTTTATGGCTTCCACTCTGCAGTTCGCTGTCATATGTATGTTCAAAATTGTAAATCCGGCGTTTGTTGCACTGACCTGACATCATCCAAGTGGGGAGTACTTTCTTATCTGGGTCAGCAAGGGTAATTTCTCAACGGTGAAAATGCTTGGATTCTAATGGCTGTTAGGTGTATGTGTTTTATTTTAAACCGAAACATGGTAGTTAATCATACTTGAATAGTTGTGAGCACATTCATTCAATACTTCTCATATCCACTTCTCAAGGTCACTTTGAAGGCGAAATTCTTAATATTTTTGATGTATGGTCTGGCTTAATTTTATCGGTGTTACAGACTGAGATTTTATTTCACCTTCGTCGCGACTCGTCTCATCCGTAGAGGCAGTGGTAATGATCCTCCGTGTATGGGCATTGTACAAGCTCATCCTTGGCACTCTTCTCACATTGTACGCCATCGAAGTCATCTCAAATCTAGTTCTCTGCGTTCTGATGAGCATTCAGAATGTGTTCACAGGTGTGTAAACGTAGCTTGCCTTGCACACTATATAATAGAATGCATGTCGTTCTCCCAATCATACGAAGACCACCAGCCAAGTACTTTTTCGTTTTGCGCGCTCCTAAACGATTCCCCCATTTTGTTCGAGATTATGGATTCGGCACAGATTGCTTCTGGTACACTGATGTGTCTCGTTATCCAATTTGTTAGGGAGGCACTTCAAATGTACAGAGAAACAGAACATATCCACCTGAACCGTTACATGATCCTTTTCGTGAGGGAAGGTATGATATACTTTCTTGTGTATGTCGACGTCTCATCCTTCCCTTCATCATCTGCCTCTACAACTACGCTAACGACGACAATTCTTGACAAATAGCATCCTGGTCATGTCGCTCCTCGGAATACTCTACACTAGACAAGCCATTCCAACGTACGGATGGTGGATCCTATCGTATGTGGCGGAATATGTACCTCCAATCACGCTCGTCCCGCGATTCATCTCGAGTTTACGGGCACTTTACGCGCGCGATCTTCAAGGCAGGTGTGGAAGCGACATAGACTCCGCGTTCGGTTTCTCACCGAGTTCTGTCCATAGCGCTGCTGCAAGCGCGATCGTGCTCACGAACTGTGAGGAGAACGAGGGGGTGGAGCAGGAAGAAGAAATAGAGATTATAGAGGGGGAAATTCGCGAGGCCGGAACTATAAGTGCGTGATGGATATCATTCAAGTGTCGGGTTATTAAGTCTAATTTTTGAAATTGTATCCCAAGTAACACGGTCCCGCCAGCGCTGTCCACCCGAGACACGGGTGAGAGGTGAGAAACTAGTCCAAAAGAAGCAGGACGACGTACATGACAATGGCACGGAAGGGTCAGTTCGTGTCAACACGGTTACAAGATCGAGAATAAAACAACTTTCACGAAGAAACGACAATCACACTCAGCATACGTACGATGTCGTGAGTAGCCCATCGAGTCAGTCCTACTGTTGCCTTAACGTCGACCCAAACCCTCCATCGACAAACTCCTGCCGTCGTCGTGAATTGCTCGTCGGATGACTGAGCATGCAGGACATAAGCGAGGAGCACATGCCTAATTTCCCGGCCGCCATGCACACGTAGCCGAGCTTGAGCACGACTAGGTGGCCCATGCTACTTGCCGACGATATTCGCACTGTTATCCAGCTCCTCTGATTAAATAGTATGTAGCCACATATCGAAATCGATCACACAACGCTCCACCGATACCCGCACCGACGGCAACACATTGTCAATAAGGCTCGCACCGCCAAGCCCTCCCGCTCTCGCGCATCCTTCTACCATCATACCGCCCAGCAGGATAAGCCAGACCATCGTCCACATCCACCCCACCATCCCGCCAACCCTTCTGCCCATCGTACGATAAAACGCCCGCTCGGCCAGTATCACTGGACCCATCATCCCGAACCCGACTAGCATCCACCATGGGCTCACCCTCTCGTCCAGACCGAGCAGCGCCGCATAGTGCAGGACCGCCGATGCAAGGAACGTACCGAGCACGATGCCTGCGCGACCGAACAAGATGGCGAGCGGGTAGCCACCGAGAAGGAGGTATTCGCGGCGGCGCCATTGTTGCCACCGCCGCCCCCAAAAGTCGTGCAGTGACGTCGCGCACCAGGGGGCGTCGAATGAGGGGGGCCATTGTGCAGGATCTTGTCCCAGTATAAGAACGGCCGGGATCGTGCATAGCTCGTAACCGAGCTGCATGCCAGTGTAGGCAACAAAGCCAGAAAAGGCCGTGATGATGCTCGCGCGGACGTATCGCAACAAAAATGGAAGAGTTTGGTCAATGATGGTCGGTCCTTCCGCATTAGTGGTGGATCCGACCCCGGGGAAGGAGAGGATTGCTCGGTGGAGGACGCCGCACACGAAAGCATGTACGACAAGGGAAACGGACGTGTAAAACGTGAATGCGATGCGATTGTTCGTCGGACGGGTTTCTCGAGGTACATACATTCCACGTGACAAGTTCCAGCCATGAACGCGAAAGTTTGTCATGAGGTCGAGGGCATCCATAACGGTTGATGGAGCACTCTTCCCAGGACGGAGGTGTCGCACAAAAGGCTTCTTTTCCAGCGTCCAGTCCAGGGTACGCGTAACAACAAAATACACAGAAGACTAGACAGAAATCTGTGTAAGTATGACGTTGGGAGAGGTTTGCATTGCATGGTACTTGCCATCAAGAATGTGCTGAGGTCGTCTTTCCCAGGCTTATTGGGTGACATGTCCACTGAAACTACTGCATGCAATGCTAGCAAACAGATTACTGACCATATTGCAACTCGGGAAGTGTGGGTATAGTGTTTAACGGCCAACACTGCTGCTACGAAGTTGCAAACCAACAGAGGCAAAACATACGATGCAAACATTGTTGCATCGACAGGCACTCTTGTCGATGACAAGCCAAGGTCCTTTGAAAGGGACCCCATGGCGAAGTATGCGATTAGGTGCTGCGGGCTAGTAAAAGGGAGATTTAATGTGGTTTATGTAAGTTGTCGTGAGTGCCAGCTTATCGGCGGGAGGATAACCTGGCGTACAACGCGAAACGTGCTATGCCACATTTATAACCGGCTCTAATTCTCAGAATTTGCCTGTATGGTCACGGCTACCTGCATTCGTTCATGTCCATGTCAAGACACTAGGAAGGTAGAATGTCTTACTGAAACATGAACGATTCCCGATAATTGGAATTCGAACTTCGCCTGAGTCGACAGCTCATGCAGAGTCAGATCAGTGAGCTTGTGGGTGACACGATGCAAGCAGGGTGCCACTCTCTTGACAGATTGCGTGGCCCTGATTCTGAGGAGCGTCGGAACCTCAACTGAAAATATTAATCAGTCTTTCTTTAGGGCCATGGTTATAATACCATTTCTAACTATCACGGTAGCCAAAGAAACCTGTTACCTTGACGGCTCTGTCTATCGTCCTTGAAAATTTTTAGCAATCCGAAGGACACTCACTGGCAGATTGTGTAAAAAAAAGTTTCGGCAAGTTCGGCAGGCCGAGTTGTGATTGAGTTTGAAAAAAGGTGGCAGCTGAAACCGAATCCTATCATTAATGTTGCCGAGATTCAAGATTCATCACAACAGAGCTTCAGGCTAGCCGCACTGATATTTGCCCAACCCTTGTCGGCGTCCCACTATCTCCAGTACAACTTTTGACCCCAAATCATTCGAAAAAATAATCGAGAGTTTGGGGCACGAATCTGCTAGTGTACAGCATCATCGGACATTGATCCAATCATCGGTACTGATCATCTTCGGGCGCCAGAAACAACTGCCGCACGTATTTTTTTCTTTCTTTTCTTTCCTTCTTTTTGCAGCAATATCCGACTGGTTCGATGGTTGCAGTGTAAAAACGTCCGGCAATCACGTCAAAATGGCGCTGATATAGTGTAAGTCGAATTTAATACATACTAGTAATGAACCAACCCGCGTCACACGATTCACACCATCGACTCGGAGGTCGCGAGACCGGTCCCAGGATTGGTGGGCCTGGCATAAGTATCGTTGGGCAACATAAGCATGGTGTACAATATCCTCAGGCTCAAGGACACCTCTGGGATCAGCAATGTTGCAGCAGCACGCCGTCGAGGTTGCACAACAGGTCCTTGTTACTGAATAATCGTTGGATGTTTGTTAGTTCCCTTTCCACGCTTGGCTCGACGAGAACAGTATCAATGGTGTAACCACAGGGGATTTGACACGAGTGGGGCATGAAGTCGTAACGCCTTGTTCGCTATTGGCACTCATGGAGAGAGGTGACAAACCAGATCTCTTCAACGATATTCGCAAGGCTGTTATTCAGCAAGTACCGAAAAACCCGGAATTGTAGGAGCTCCTGCGATTAAATAGTATGTAACCACACATCAAAATCGATCACCCAATGCTCCACCAATGCCTGCACCGGCGGCAACACATCGTCAATAAAGCTCGCATCACCGAGTACCCCCGCTCTCGCACACCCTTCCACCATCACACCCCCCAACAGCATAAGCCAGATCATCGTCCATACCCACCCCACTAACCCGCCCACTTTCTTACCAATCGCACGATAAAACACCCGCTCTGCCAGCATCCCGGGACCCATCATCCCAAACCCGACTAGGAGCCACCACGGGTTTACCTTCCCGTCCAGACCGAGTAGCACCGCGTCGTGCATGACCGCTGACGCAAGGAACGTACCAAGCACGACGCTCGCGATGGTGGAAAAGATGGCGAGCGAGTGGCCGCCGAGGAGGAGAAATTCACGGCGGTGCCACTGGTGCCACCGCCGGCCCCAGAAATCATGCAGCGACGTCGCACACCAAGGGGTGTCGAATGCGGGGGGCCATTGTGCAGGATCTTGTCCCAGTAAAAGAACGGCCGGGATCGTGCATAGCTCGTAACCGATCTGCATACTAGCGTAGGCAACAAAACCAGTAAAGGCCGTGATGACGCTTGCGCGGACGTATCGCATGAAGAAGGGAAGGGTTTTGTCGATGATTGTCGGTCCTTCCACGCCAGCGGTGGATCCGACCCCGGGGAAGGACAGGATTGCCCGGTAGAGAGTACCGCATACGAAAGCATGTACAACCAGGGAAACAAACGTGCAGAATGCAAATTTGATGCGATTGTTCGTTGGACGTGTTTCTCGAGGAATATACATTCCGTACGATAAGCTCCAGCCATGGCCACGAAAGTTTGTCATGAGGTCGAGGGCGTCCATGATGGATGACGACGCACCCCTCCCAGGACGGAGGTGTCGCACAAGGGGCTCTTCTTCCAATGTCCAGTCGAGGCTACGGATAACACTAAAAAATATAGAAGGCTAGAGCGGAATCCGCCTAAGTAAGACATCCAGAGAGGTTTGCGTTGAATGATACTTGCCATCAAGAAAGTGTTGAAGGCGTTTTTCCTAGGCTTATCGTGTGACATGTTCACTGAAACCACTGCACGCAATGCTAGTAAACAGATTACTGACCATATTGCAACTCGGGCAGTGCGTGAATGGTGTCTAACAGCCAAGACTGCTGCTATAAAGTTGCAAACCAACAAAGGGATAATATACGATACGAACATTGTTGCATCGATAGGTATTCTGGTCGATAGAACGCCAAGAGCCTTCCAAGAGGCAGCATAACGAATGGTGGGTTTGAGTATTTGGGTTAACATAAGGGAGATTGAACGGCGTAGTTTAAGTCATGAGGAGTTGCTATATTCTGACAGATTAGTTATCGGGAAGTGTCGGATCATAACCTGCCAGCGGTACAACCTGAAACGTGCTGTGCCGCATTGATTCCCGCCCTGTACGGACATAACTACCGGCATTCGTTCACAAGATTAGGTAAAATACATCTCACCGAAAAGTGAACGACCCCCATGTTCCAACAATCGGCATTTGAGCTTTTCCCAAGTGGACAGCTCATGCAGAGTTGCATGCAGCCTCTGGGTGACACGATGCGAGGAGGCACGATGCGAGGAAGCTGTGTCAGAATGCGCGGCCCAGATTCAGAGCAACGTCGAAACCTCAATTAAAGATATCGATTAAGTTTTCTTCAGGATCATGGTTATACTAGCAATGCTCCAATGATCAGAGCAGCCGCGGCTATACGTAGCCAAAGACGAGTCGGACTAGGCCAGTGACACTTGGCAGGAAGTGACGAGGCTCGACGTTCCCTATCCAGCTCTGCTCTGCTCAAGGCGGTGTCAAGGAAAAAAGATCAAATCCTCGCGCTCCGTTTTCATTGTTCGAACGTTCAAGGCGCATATTCCAATGAGCGATACCATAATCACTCCATCACGAGAACTACAAAACGCTGGCGAAAGATATGAATTTGTCTATTTTTGCTAAGCTGCTTATATTTGCTTATAATCCTAATATCTGGATTACAAACCTTGCCAAGGTAATATAAAGTCAGTATAAGTACTTGGCAAGAAGTGTAAGCAGCTCAGCAGAACACCTACAGCAGTATAAGACCCTTAAAAGGGTCTTATCAGGAAACTGTGGTTCTCGTGATGTCAATCTGGACAATTCCAGATACACAGGACTGCCAGTGGCAGTAGTAAGAACGGCACTGTGACTATGAGTACTAGTGATCGTCTCCTACTAAGTGTCCTACGCTTCACCACTCTACTCTGTACAACTTTCAGGTCACACTGATCCCATTCGCAAATTCGCACCGGGCAGTCCGAGCCACCCGCACCAGTATGCCCTTGCGAAACCCAAGCCTGCGTAACGCAATAGAAGAGTGCCTATGATGGCGTGGTATACATGATGCTCATGGATATCACATAAGATGTGTTTGCAAACTGGCATGCAATCGTTGATATCAGTGCGAGCATTTGCCCGTGCGAAGTACGTGTTGATACTTATTTGTTTTCTTGAGTCAGATCGTAACCCAAACTGCACACTTTGCCAGTGAGTCGGCTCAGTTCACCGCACCTCGGCCTCACCTCCAGTTAGCAGTCGTCCCTCGTCGTAGGTTATATCCGGATTCCATCGACGTTAATACCGATATCCCCGAACATGTGGGATGACTCACTGTTATCGATGCGCTACAGGCCTACAGCCACTCAGACTTCAGTCCGTATGAAACACTAGTACTCACCGCAGATCGGAACCGTTGAGCGCTTGCAACCACAGGGTAGATTTGTTGCTCCATAACACCATCTCCACGGGTTTGGATTATGATCATTTCCACAGATTCGTCAATGTTCAGCTTGCTGTCATCACATCGCCATTCTCGTCCAGCGTAACGTTTATCTCATATATCGTGCAGCGCAGCTGGCACCGGCAAGCAAAAAAAATGCACCGACGCCACAGCCGGGAATAATAATAGACTGGAGATTGTTGTTTGCTATGTCGTTCACTCACATTCCTAAGAATGCGATCCGCACTCAATTGGACCACAGGCCGATCGCCATGACCTTTGATGCGCAATCCACGGCGGATTGTCACCTTTGTTCATTCCCCCATCGCTGGTCATGACGAATACCAACACTATGCAACAGCGTCCGTGTTCGTCGGAATTCTTGGCATGTGCTCCGTCTAACTGTCAAGTTGCCAGCCATTGGACAACGTGATGCCAGATCACATACTTGATGGAGGCCACGCTCAATAACACCTCAAGATGGCCTCCGGTATCTTACTCCCCTTCCGGTGTTGGCTTATATCTGCGGTCCCTTCTAACCTCCATTCATCAAATACCACCTCATTTTTACGCCTCTCAGTGTTTGTGCGTGTCGGCTAAATCAACTCCATGGCTTCCACTCTGTCGTCCATTGTCGAAACTATTCAGATGAACAACTGTTTCTCTCGTATGCTTGTTGACCTCGCTGCCACCGTCAACTATTCTTATTCTTATTCCTAGTTGTAACACTGACAATCTTCGTATATGATTACAGTAAGTAATGCATGTTTCTTTATGTTGGATGAATCTCAATACTTCAGTCCTCACGTTCTCGGATGAGGTATGTATCACATTTTCGCATACTATACAAGTATGTTAGTGGTTCACAATCTCTGCAGGTAGAGTTCATTTGGGTCAGCACACACATTTCTTCGGCACTTGATATATTCTGATGTGGTTGCAGAACAAGCCATGGACAAAAGTGTCGACGCTATTTGTTCTCGTCTGTATCCAATTGTTTCTGCCATGTTGTACTAGCGCAAACCATTATTGACTTTCAGGTCCGTTACGTTGGCCTGTGTAATTTCATGTATGTCTATGCTTTTCTTGACAAATGTCAATTGGTCACTAATTGATTTGCTAGAATTGGTTCCATATGTGCGTTCAATTTTTTGAATTTAGAAATTATTGAACTGATCCAACATTATCAAAGTGGGCACTTCTTTCCTACCTGGCCCAGTAAAGGTGACTCTTCATACTACTGCCGATGAAAATACGTAGCATGTTAACTTCTGTTAGACGTACGTTTTCATCTTCATATTACACTGACCAATGACATTTCTGAACAGTTGACATTGTTTGACCAGTTGTGAATGCATTTATTCAAATCCATCCTCTCTGCTCAACGACAGTTTAAAGGTGAAATTATTAATATTCTTTCCCAATGGACTGTCCTTGTTTTTATAGGTGCTGCAGATTGTGATATCATATTCCATCTCGTTCAAGACTCATCTCATTGGTAGAGGCAGTGGCAATGATCCTCCGTGTGTGGGCATTGTACAATCGATCCAGGTTCATCCTTGGCACTCTCCTCACATTGTGTGCCATCGAAATCATTCCAAACCTGGTTTTGAGCGTTTTGGTCAGTAATCATAATGCGGTAGCAGGTATGTAAAACGTGGCTTCGAATCATGCACACTATAATAGGGTATATGGCGGTCTTCCAAACATACAGTGACCATCGCCCAAGTGGCTGATTTTTCGTTTTGCGTGCTCCAGCATGGTTCTCTCATCTGGTCCCAGATCGCAGATATAGCCCAGATCATTCTCGGCGCACTGATGTGTCTGCTCGTCGTTGTCCAATTTGTTAAGGAGGCACTTCAAGTCTATAGAACAAGAAAGTACTTCCACCTCAACCGCTACATGGTCCTTCTGGTGAGAGAAGGGATGATATACTTCCTTGTGTACGTCATGTCTCGTCCTTCCTTCCATCTCCTCTTCTATGACTACGTAGCACTAACAGCAATTTGATGAATAGCATCTTGGTCCTGTCGCTCCTCAACATACTCTCCATCACATCACACATTCCAACGACTGAATGGTGGATGTTACTATATGTTGTAGCATATGTTCCTCCAGTCACGCTCGTCCCCCGATTCATTTTGAATTTGCGGGCACTGTATGCGCGCCATACTCAAGGTAGACATGGACATGATATCGACAGTGCGTTCGGTTTGTCATCAGGGTCTGCCCACGGTGCTGTAGCGAGCGCAATTGTGTTTGCGGAAGGCAGGGGAGACGACTCAGAAGAGATAGAGCAGGGGGAGGAAATACAGAGGAGAGGACTGGGGAAAATCGCGACGCTGGTACTAGTAGTGCGTGACGGGAATCATCATGTTGGGTTGTCAGGTCTTGGTCTCTGAAGTTGTATCACAAGCATCCCTTTGATGGTGTATGTTATATTTATGTAGTGTGTTCAGTGCGAAAACTGATATGTTAGTCATGATGACCGAGGTCGAGTGGGCAAGAATGAATACAACGACTAGATTCATAGTCTACGGATATTTTATACCCAACAGTCAGAATAACTGTAAGAGAGAGCCGCATTGCACCGTCATTATATTGTTTTTTTTTTCCACCTGTGCCGCTGCTCTCCGAGTCGGCAAAAGCCGTGCGATCTTGGACGGGGTCCCCTCCAAACTCTAAAGTCGGCGCGACTTAGCACTTTCCATCATTCAAAAGAAGCCAATTATGAGCAATGGGCTTGGGCGACGGGGATCGTGCCAATGGGCCTGGAAACTCGAGTCGGCGGTGCCAGAGTGGTCTTCGACAATGTATCACAAGCATCCCATTAGTTATTCACTTATCGGTGCAAAAAATGCGTAATTTGATAACCGAGGTTGAGATCACTGTGAACAAGCATGTAAAACACAGGTGGTCTACTGTGTTTCCAGGCATGGATCCAGGTCTTGTAGCCAGTCACCACCGTCGGAGCTGTCTGAGCCAACTGCGAACATTGGTGCCCCTCCCTTTTGAGACATGCACTGGCCAAAAAATTGATGACAGACTGGACGTGTACATCCAAGTCGACCTAGGAAGACAAATATCCCTTGGATGAGATCCACGCAATCAGGAGGTGTAACATTGCACACCAGCCTCAGGGGCAGTTGGAACAGTGTAGTGCTACAGTAGCAGGTCCGCTTAGCAACAAGGCACTAGTTACCTTGCCTGCTTCGCTCCAGGGGGCAAATGAACGGCTGGGTATAAACACTCAACCTTGACGTGTGGGTTCAGCCCTGAACGTTACATACATAACGATGACGATGACGAATCCCTCACAGCCTGCATGGACATGCCTGCGAAAAAAAAGGGTTCAGAAAATATCTGAGAACTTTGTGGCAATGTAAAAAGGCACGAAGGTGCAATAGGTTCTTGTTTGATAATGGGTATCTCAGAAGGTGAGTCATCAGAATGTGGATGAAGACTTGAATAGCAGTAATGTCCACCATGCTGGATAGAAGAGATAGATTCCACTCTTGAGGGACTGACCACAGTGATGGCTGCGAGTTGTATATCCGTGATGCAATCCTTGGCCAAAGATAAAATCAAGTTGCGAAGGACCGCCGTTGCATAGACATCGAGTTCATTCACGCCGCAGGTATACCTACTTTCCACTAGCAGGCACCCTTGCCAATACTGTAGCCATAGGTGGGTTGCGCAAAGAGTGAGCAGTGAAAGTGTACATGAGACGATGTCTCATACCTGATCCCATTATCAAGTCAGCATACGAAGCATATATCATGAACAGAATACATGCCTCGACCTCACGTGCACACGATCTTCGGCTTCCTCGACGGGATACTATGCCATCTGTGAGTATCCCGACGGTATCCGGTCGATGGCCATGACACATTTTGCAATATATCGCTTGAACAAGTCGTTGACCTTTTGATCTGATGCTCTCAGCGTAAGTTGAGTGTGATACCATCCGACCACGTTTTCGCGAGTTACCCGTATGCTCTGAACAAGGCACGACATACCATTGACATGTCGACATGTCGAAGCGATTTAGGTATATTGTGGATGAGTCTTGCCCCGGGACGCCCAAGACAACATTGGATGGGGTGCAGGTTCAGTTCGTGAACGTATCGTCACAAATAAAAGGTTGAGCGGAACTGTCAAGCAATCGTGCATTCTGTATGTGACAAGTCTACCAACCGACGGTGTTTGTCCTTCGCACTGTGTTGACACCTGTTTTGACCTGACTTACAACTAACCAATACATCACTTCGGCCCTAATGCCATTGAGACAATTCTTCCTCCGTGACCCCTTTCTTGCATTGCCTTACTGTGATCGCAGCGCTGCACCGACATAGTGACACACTACCCTGATACGAATTACGGCCATTCTCACAGATTCGTACAACGTTCGACTTGCTAGGCTAATAAAAGAACCATGAGGCGATGCAACGCCCATTTGCGCCCGGCGAAAAGTTCAGCTTACATCATGGTCCGTTCCAAAGTGTTGTTAAGTGAAACTGACTTCGACATGCTGTCTTAGTAGTACTAGCTCTTGAGTCCAGCGGATAAATCTCCCACGGACACTGCACAGTCGGCCGCATTGGTCTCCGGTATCTTGTTTCCCTCCGATGTTGGCTTATTTTTACACCCCCTTCTAGCATTCATTCATCAAATACCCCCTCATTCCTTGCACATCTCAGTGTATCTGCGGGTCCGGTAAATCATCATCATGGCTTCCGCTCTACAGTCCACCGTCGAAACCATCCAAATGGCCAACTGCGCGTCTCGTATGCTCGTTGACCTTAGTGCTTGCCGTCTATCGATCTTATTCTCCTTCCTAGTTGCAGTCCTCACTGTCATTGGATACGATTACAGTAAGTAACACACGTCTTCTTGCGTTGGACGAACCTCAACGTTATCAGCCCTCACATTCTCAGATGAGGTATGCCTCACATTCTCGCATACACAAACACCCAGCTAGTTCATGATTCATTAGGTAGAATATATATGGGTCAGTGGACACCTTTCCCGGACACTTCATAAATTCTGACATGACTGCAGAACAGGCCATGGTCAAAGGTGTCTACCTTGTTTGTTCTCGTGTGTATCATAACTGTGTGCGACATTGTAGCAGGACTAACCCTTGTTGAATTCCAGGCCCGTTATTCTTGCTTGTATAATTGCATGTACGTTTATGCTTGGTGCAACGATTACCGATTGATCACTTATCGGTTCACTAGAATTCTTGCCCTACGTGCGTTCAAAAGTTTGAATTCGGAGGTTATTCATTTGACATAGCTTTACCCAAGTGGGGAGTTCTTTCTTACCTGGCCCTGCAAAGGTGATTTCTCATATCACTTATGAAAATACTTAGCATTCTAACGAATGTTAGATGTACGTGCGAATCCTTGTTTTACACCAATGAATGATAGTTTATCATATTTTAATAGTTGTGAGTACATTTATTCAAAATTTCCAGCTTCCTCTCTGCTCATTGCCACTTTGAAGGCGAAATTCTTTATAATTTTTATGCGTGGTCTAACTTGATTTTTATCGGCGCTGCAGACTGTGAGAGTTCATTTACCTCGGTCGAGATAAATCTCATCAGTTGAGGCAGTGGCAATGATTCTCCGTGTGTGGGCATTGTACAACCAATCCAGGTTCACCCTTGGCACTCTCCTCACATTGTATGTCTTGGAAATCATTCCAAATCTAGTTTGGTGTGTTTTGGTCAGCAACGGGAATGAGACAGGAGGTATGTGAAATATGGCTTCATATCATGCACGTTGTATCACAGATACCTATCGTTCTCCCAATAATGCAGAGACCGCCGCACAAGTGCTTAATTTTTCGTTTTGCTTGCTCCAAGATGGTTCCCCCATTTTACCCAAGATCATAGATACAGCCCAGATCGCTCTCGGTGCACTGATGTGTTTGCTTGTCGTTATCCGATTTGTTAAGGAAGCACTCCGAATTCCCAAAAGAAGAAAACATTTCCATCTGAACCGCTACATGGTTCTTCTCGTGAGGGAAGGCACGATCTACTTTCTTGTGTACGTCCGTCTCATCCCTTCCTCTTCTACAACCACACTAATAACAATTCTTGACGAGTAGCATCCTAGTTATGTCGATCCTTGGCATGCTTTACAACACAGGACACATTCCATTGGACGGATGGTGGACACTACTCCGTGTCCCGGAAGTGATACCCCCAATCACACTCGTCCCCCGATTCATCTTGGGTTTGCGAGCCCTTTATGCTCGTGATCTTCAAGGCAGATGGGGTAGCAATATCGACTCCGTGTTCGGTTTGTCATCAGGGCCTGTCCATGATGGTGCTGCGAGCGCGATCGTGTTTGCGGGCAGTGGGGAGAACGAGGGGGAAGATATGCAGGTGATAGAAATGACTGGAGAAATTGAATCCCAAGTGACCCGTTCCCGCTATGAATTTCACTGACCATCCGAGTCACGGATGAGAGGTTACTAGTTAGAAACTACTACAAAAGACAGGACAATTGTACAACCTCCATAATGCAAGGGCGAATTCGTCTCCAAATAATCACAACATCGAGAATAAAATGATCTTGACGAAAATATGATAACTTTGTGAACATGGTGCAGTGTTGATGGTCGTGGTGTTGTGGTAATCACTTCCGCATTCAGCACATGAAGAGTGACCCAACTACATTGATTGAGTGTATAGCTCAGAGATTGGACTTGAAGGTGGCAAAATGTCAGATTCCACCTCACGATCACTGAGGTATTCACTTATTGTCTCTCACAGACCTCCTCACATTTCTCCTCTGGTCAGCTGTAAAGAGGAGAAGTGTACTAATAGAATACAATCCATTAGCACGCAGACCTGCACCGGCACCCATGTCCGTATCTGTCCAGTCACACATTTGCTTCAACATCCGGTCGACATAATATCATAAAGCCGGATCGACAAATTACTGTCGTCATCTCGGTTTCCCATAATTAAAGATAGGGACGCAAAGGTCCATCACTATCACATTTATTCCATCTAAAAGCGCAACACTCTGTATATGTATCGCTTATTCTTGGCCATCACAGGAAGCTCATATTCCACCATAATGACTTGGACTGAGTATCCATTTTCATATCAAACGTAATCATGACTTGGGTGCATAAATAACCAGGGATGCTCGGGAGACAGATTCGGATTCGGAGACCAGACTCAACAACCCAACACAATGATTTCCGTCACACACTACTACCGGCGCCCACGATCTGTGCCCAGGCCAGTTCTATCTACCATCTCTGTTTCTTCTCGCTGCTCTGACTCTTCGTTCCGCCCAGCATCTGCAAACGCGATCGCGATCGCGGCAGCACTGTGGATAGATAAGGACGCACAAACCCAAGGTGAATCGGGGGACGAGTGTGATTGGAGGTACATACTCTAGCATGCCCAGAAGTAAGCACCATCCTAGAATGTCTGCCGTGACATAGAGTGTGTCAAGGAGCGACATTGTCAGGATGCTACTCATTGACATTCTTTGTTAGTTAATTGTAAAGAAGAGGATATGCGGGAAAGGACAAGACATGGACATACACAAGAAAGTAGATCATGCCTTCCCTTGCAAAGAGGTTCATGTAACAGTTCAGGTGGATTTGTGTGTTGTTTTGTACATTTGAAGTGCCTCCCTGATGAATTTGATAATCACGAGCAGAACCATCAGTACACCAAGACCGATCTGGGCTGCATTTGTAATTTCGGGCCAGATGAGGGAATCACTTTTCACCACGCAAAACGAGAAATCAAGCGCTGGAACGGTATCCGCTATATGATTGAGAGAACAGCAGATATTCTATTATATATCATGCATGATGTTAAGCCATGTTACACGCACCTACGAACTCTTTCTGGATGCTGTCCGCTTACCCAAATATACTCGACCTAAAGAAATTGCGAACCGGTGAGATGTCTATGTAGCATGTAGATGATTGTGAGGCATACTTCGTCCGAGAATGTGAGGACTGATGAAATGAGATTCATGCGATGAAAGAAACATATACAAGCATCCATTACTTACTGTGATCATATCCAACAGCAGTGAGGATTGCAACTAGGAGGAACAGTAAGATGGAAATAAAGAAAACACAAAGTTAATTAACATACGAGACACGCAGTTGTTCATCTGAATAGTTTCGACAGTTGACTGCAAAGTGGAAGACATGGAAAATACACTGAAACACTGAGATAGCAATGAATGAGGTGAGGTCTGACAAACGGACGCAAGTCGGACTGCAAATATAAAATAAACCTGGTAGGAAAGTAGGATACCAGAGACCAATCGGCGTTATTGAGCATAGCCTGCATCAAGAACGTAATTGGGCATTGCATGGCTCATTGGCTGGCATCTTGATAATCAAAGAGAAGTACATGCCAAGAGTGATGACGAACACCAGGTTAAGAGGGCGGTCCTGTGGTGCTATTCAGTGTGATCTAAAGAACAATGGAAACTTACTGATTATTGCTCATTGTCGGGCTTCTTTGGAAGATCAAAGTGGCCACGATACATTGACTTGGAATGAATACGATATGAGATAAACGTTACAGCGGCCACAGACGGGCGATGTAACATGGCCAGACGGGCAATGTAACATGGCTGTTGTACTAACAAAGCAGGTTGAACGTCGTGGAGATCTGTGGCAATGGTCATAATTCATATCAGTGGACTTACGCATGAGAACCGGAGTGTCATGATCAACCGGTAGTGATTTGGAGAGTCTTTCAGGCCAATGCGAGTTTAGGACCTAGGTGACAACGTCCAAGATCATCAACTGGCACATTTATCATGGGCAGTGTTTCGCAAGGGCTGAGTCGGTGCATGGTTCCGATCACAGCAAGGCAACCCGAGAAAGGTGTCATGGAGGGAGAGTTGTCTTGATGATATTCAGAAATACATTGTGGTGACGTAGTCCAAGAGTATCATCGTATTCAAGTTACCAGTGGTTGTAGTCGAGTCAAGTCAAAATAGGTGTCAACACAACCTGCGTTGCTGAACCAACCCCCGTCACAGCTAATAACCCTCGCGACTTGGACCTGTATGCCACCAGGAGCGTTGTCAGTGTAGGCAGTTGTCGTCGTTAGTCTTGGGAGCGGTGCGTTAGCCAAGTCATCCCACCCGAGCATCGCTCATGTTTCACTCAGGAACGTATATACAGTACTAAGCACCGAGCGCACGTCGTTCGTGATTTCTTGGAAATAAGTTAGCAGCTACCTCGTTTATTTCTGTTCACCACGCTGACCACCTGATATCAGACGTCCTTCCGATGGACGATCTATCCAACTGGCCTTGGTACGGCTTTATCAACCTCCCTCTGAATCCGCTCGCCCTCATTTTCTTTCTCCTTCTCAGGTCCAACGTCAACCCCCTCATCCCGTCATTGCTTGCATGGCCGACGGTTGCAAGAGTTACTTTAAACAGGCTGGGGACTGTGTCAAGTACGGCCGACTCTCCGCCGAGTGGACAGTCCGCGAAAGACTTGTTCCCTCTCCTTTCGCATTGGCCACCACCGTTTATTCGCGGCCTGTTCATCTTGTCCGGTTATACGAGAGGGGTATAAATAGATACTCTCCGTTTACAAGCGATGGTTTGGTTCTGTGCCTGGCGGGGAGCACGGTCAGGGTCAGAGAGAGGGGCACGATGTGCAGCAGGTGTTGATGGGCGCCATGGCAGAAGACGAATGATTCAGGAGGATCCGTATGAATGCATGTAGCGTTTGGATGCTGATGGCGATCGGGCTGCTGCTTGGCAGGAGTCGTACACCTGGCCGTCTTCATTCATTTTATGGATCACACCCTCGCATACTTGGTATGTAAGTATACATAAGATTACGATCGCAATGTTTACAACGTAAACTGCTCGACGTGGATAGCTACCTTGCCGAGTTATGGTTGGGGGGACTCGAAATAGAGCTGGATGGATGAGTGAACCTCAGTACGACATGGATCTCTATTCCACTTTGCTTCTACCCTCGCACGCGCTGCGCCGGTCTGCGGCGGAAGCAGTCCTGGAGTAGTGACTGAAGTCCTAGTCGTAGACTAGCTGGCATCGTGGAAAGTTGGATAACGAGAGCAGGTGTTCTGTGCGTGGGGTTAGTCAGTGGAAAGCCCATATGATGGAACGGAATGGGAGAGGGGCAGTATGATGCTAGATTTGCACATTTAATCCAGCGCGGTTTTTTTCGTCCAGCGCGGTTTTTTTACCAATCCAGCGCGGTTTTTTTTTTTACCAATCCAGCGCGGTTTTTTGGAGTCTGCGTGCCGCCTTCATTCTGTACACTTAGGTATGGGGCCCAGGGGGAGTTCACATGATTCACACAGTAAGGTATGTATGATACGGAGGCGCTC
>JBBPLC010000253.1:0-36065 GCA_038089535.1 Hemileccinum rubropunctum | reverse complement strand
GGGTAGGAGTTAGGGGCATTTATGATCCTGCAAGGGTCAGAGCTGATATATTTTAGTTCTCTTGCAAATATGAAGTCTTTCTAAAATGGCCCAACATTGGGACACTTATTTGAGCCACTGTATATGCATTTTTACAAAAAACAAGTCTAACCCAGAGCACTCTGAATGTTATAGTTCTGGGTCTACATGCTATGTTTTCACTTTTCATTTCATTTGTGCACTTAACATATTCTTTTATTTTCAAAGTCACATGACCAGTGCATGTGATCATGAGACCTCTTACATGACCTGAGGCCTAGCCCATGATGTCATGCCTCACATCTTTTATCTCTGTCTTTTCATTCATATGAGTATACTTCTTTATTCTCACATGGACTTCTCACTGCACTCATGTTCACCTTGCATTTCCCGCATGCCCTCTTATCTATACTGGCCCTAAACTATTTAGGACTCAGATGACCTACCCTAAACCTCCCTTACTTACATATATAAACCTTCTCCTCTCATTGTTTACTCCTTAGTTCTATTCACTTGAACTCCTCTTCACCTTAGAGGCTGGGTTTTTTTTGAGTACCACTCTTGTATCTTTCTCTTTCCCAATCTCTACTCTGCACTTTGCTGTCTATGTGCATGTTACCGCATACTATTCCATGATATATCTTGGAACTATAAACTTCATTGTCATTGACTACCACATCATCATTCACATGTACTTGGATGCCCATTACCATCAAGTCCACACTTTCTCGGAAGTTGCTGTTATCCTAGAATAGGGTAATGTCTCCAGTTTTAGTTCTCAGTCCATTTCAATTGAATAGGACTACTGTGAGGCCAAACCATTCTTCCTCCTCGCCTATGTTATATGCGATCTTGAGGTAATGCCGACCACCTCCATTTACATCAACAAGAAGCCACTATCAACTTTTACACCACCACCCATATCATCCATTTCACTCCTGAGCCAGTTCTGGGAACTCAATGGCTATGATCCAAATGATGCCTCACCACCCTCAGAACTTGCTTGCTGCTAGCACAGTAGCAAAAGCAGCAAATAACCCAACAACTTGCTACCACCGCTGCTACCTTCAATCCCCATTCCACTCCCACTTTCTCCTCTCTCCCTATCTGCCTCATTGCTAACCCTGGCACATGGGATGGGAAGTACTCCATGTTTTTTCCCTGGTGGGTAAAGGTCTCTGCTTGGGTCCAATGCCAGTCTGGCTTGGACAAATGACAACAAGGTGCCACTGTCCTACTATGTATGGTAGGCCATGCAGAAAACTTTTTATGCATTACACTAGAAATAACCAAAGGATGCTCTCTCCCACAACCTGGCCAATGTGGGTAGAACTAAAGAAGAAAGTGGAAGAATACTTCCAAATAGATGGACTTGTGGAAGAAAGTTACCAAAAGCTCCTCACCCTTCGACAGGGTAATTTACCAAGTAAAGTCTTTACACAGCAGTTTGAGCTACTTTGACAGGATGGTCTCTACCAGGAGCATATTGATTACAATATTTACTTCCAGTTGTCAATTTGAAGTTCCACCATCGTCAACGATCTCAAGAAATAGCAGGAAGTGTAACGGTGAACAACTATAAATAGCCACTCTGCCTTGCAGGGTCTGTTGGCTAGCAATGATGAGAAGGAAGGGTTTGATGACGAGTGCCTTTTCTATAGGAGAGCATATCCTGGCAAAGAATGGAAGGGAGAACTTCCACTGTGGCTCTCAGGCAGTTCAGACATAGAGAACCGGGAAAGAGACAAGTGAATAGAACTAAGGAATAAGTACAGAAGAGTCTGCATATATATATATAAGGTAGCAGATTTAGAGTAGACTCCTGTACTATAGGGCCAGTATGGGAATACATACATATGGATAATATGAGGTGTCCATGAGGCAACCATATGACATCACTGATGATCTCATAGCCTAGACCGATGAGATCATAGCTCCAGACCTATGATGATGTCAGTTATGTGACCAGCTGATCTGTGATCCTAGACTCTAAGGTAAGCTGTGGGGATTGTCATGTAATATGCTATTCAATAAGATAAGATAAGCATAACTGTCTGAGTGTAGTAGTACCATAATGAGTCCAACAACAGGAAGAAGCCATCAAAATGGGGAAGATGTTTGAAAAGATGAGGATGGAGTAGAGTAAGCAACCACTCACAAGAAATGCTAAGCCTTGCTTCACAGAAGTCAGGATTCAACTGGCACTGTCTACGGACAAAATTTCTTTTTTCTCAAAATCCTTCCCTAACCCTAACCTCAGCCTCAGGACCACTTCTCCTGGGGGAGAATTCGATATTGACACTGACATCTATTTTCAGAAAAAAACCAATGGCAAAAAACATTGGAAAAAGCACTACTCAATTCTGGCATATTCCAGACATTTGTGGACAAAAATTGGGTAATGTCTCTTGGTATTCTCATTAAAAAACTTTCTCTCCCTTGCTCTATCACTAACACCAATGGGACTTCCTTGTCCCATGGTACCATTACAGACTACATTTTGGTCATTTTTTCATACCAAGGGCACTCTGAAGGAGTTGATACTCTAGTAATGAATTTAGGAACTCATTGTATATATCTAGGTTACAATTGGTTCCAACGTCACAACCCACTCATCGATTGAGTGGACAAGGAAATTAAATTCTGCTGCTGCACACATAACTATGTCATAATTAATGTAGCTAGCTTAGTTAACAAGATCTAGAATCCATCCATTTGTTCAGTCAAGGAAGGCCTGGCAGAAAAAGTGCCTGCTCAATACCATGAATTCCTTGATGTATTCAGCAAAGAAGAATCCAAACACATGCCCATGTGCAAGCCATAGGACCATGCAATCAACCTCAAACTGGACTTTATTCCTAAGAAAGGTCACATCATTCCTTTATCTGATGCTGAATTGGAAGAAGTCAGGAACTTTATCATATCTGAGCAAGAGAAAGGCTATATTTGTCCATCAAAATCACCTCAAATCAACCCTGTATTTTTTATTCCCAAGAAAACAGGCAATAAATATCTTGTAATGGACTATAGGTGTTTAAATGAGGGTACAGTAAAAAACTCATACCCTCTTCCACGCATTTCTACACTTATTGACCACCTGAAGGGCGCTGATAAATTTCCATGCCTTGACCTTCAATGGGGATACAATAATGTACACATCAAGGAAGGTGACAAGTAGAAAGCCACCTTTGTAATGCCCATAGGGGCATATGAACCCATTTTCATGTACTTTGGAATAACAAACTTGCCTCCAATGTTTCAACAGATGATGAACAAATCTTTAATGACATGTATGTGGCAATGATCATCTATCTTGACAACATGTGCATCTTCACAAAAAACAAATCTGATGAAGAACATTCTGAGGTTATAGAGAAAGTATTGCACAGGCTATGTGACAATGACCTTTATGCAAAACCAGAAAAATGCATATTTAATGCCAAAAAAGTTGACTTTTTAGGCATGACAGTATCAGCTGATAGTGTCGGCATGCAAAATAACAATGTTGACACAATACTCGACTGGCCAGCTCCTATGAAGCTCAAATAGCTTCAGTCATTTCTTGGCCTCTGTAATTATTACCACCACTTCATTAATGGTTTTGGATAGATTGCACACCCTCTTAATGACCTCACAAAGAAAAATGTGCCCTATACTTGGGAGGAGGCACAACAAAATGCATTTGATATACTCAAAAAACAATTCATGACTGCTCCTCTCCTTGCTTTTCCAGATTCATTAAAGGATATGTGCATTGAAACTAATGGAAGTGATATCACCACTGGTATGGTATTGTCTGTCCTAGGGGAGTGTTATAGGATTCGTGATACATTTACTATAACACTTGGACATTTATCTTATCTTATCAGATAGCATCTCATGTGACAACCTCCACAGCTAGGCTTAGGGTCTAGGACCGCACCTAGACTGGTCATGTGACATGACGTCATTGGTCTAGGCTATGACATCATCAGTGATGTCATGCCTCATGGATACCTCATGGACATCTCATGTTACTCTTATTGTATGTATTCCCACACCGGCCCTATAGTACAGGAGCCTCTCCTAAACCCATCTCCTTACATATATATACCGTAGTCCCCTCCTGTACTTCTCTTTAGTTCTATTCACTTGTCTCTTGCCTAGTTCCCCATGTCTGAACTGCCTGAGAGCCACAGTGGGTGTTCTCCCACATTCCTTGCTGGGTTATGCCATCCCATTACGAAAGGCACTTGTCATTGAACCCTTCTCCCTCCTCATTGGCCATATCTATTGGCTAGATGCCACTCATTGTCCATGCCAGCAGGAACCTTCCTGCAAGGCAGATGGAGCAGCCTCGTTTGCCATTCCACTCCACTACAGGGAAGATGGTTCCTAGCGCCCTTGTGCTTTCCTTTCTTATTCTTTTTTATCCCCTGAATGCAACTACCCTATCTACAACAAGGAGTTGCTCATTATTATTCATGCTCTTGAAGAGTGGCAACATTATTTAATTGGAAAAACTAACTTTGAGATTTGGACAGATCACAAAAATCTCGAATACTGGAAATAACCACAAATGCTCTCAGGCCACCTTAGTCCTATTCACTTGAACTCCTTCACCTTAGGGGCTGGGTTCTTTTTGAGTACCACTCTTGTATCTTTCTCTTTCCTAATCTCTACTCTGCACTTCATGTCTTTGTGCACATTACTGCACACTGTTCCATGATATACCTTGGAACTGTAAACTTCATTGTCATTGACTACCATGTCATTATTCATGTGTACTTGGATGCCCATTGCCATCAAGTCCACACTGGAAGTCACCATTATCCTAGAATAGGGTAACATCTCCAGTTTTAGTTCTTGATCTGTTTTGCTGAAATCATAAAAGAAGTATTGGGTAGGTTGTGCAAAAATGACCTTTATGCAAAAATGGAGAAATGCATATTTTGTAACAGAGTGGAACAGCTAAGAACCAACTCCAACAAGGATGGCCCAGCCTCTAGCTAGGATGGTCCAAGTGTTGTGTGGGAACTAGCACGTGCCCCTAAGGTACACTAAATAATAGAAAGGTGGCCAAGTCACATGATTGTGGGAAGTGGTCACATGACCTCAAAATTAGAAATAGTAAGTCCAGGTAAAGGAGAATGCAGAGAACGTAACAGTAAGTGGTAGTGTTGTAGCCTGAACTACAACATATTTAACACCCAAAAAGTTGACTTTTTAGGAATGACCATTTCAGCCAATGGTGTCAGTATGCAATCCAAAAAAGTTGACACCATTCTTGACTGGCCTGCACCCATGAAGCTCAAGCAGCTTCAATCCTTCCTTGGCTTGTGTAATTATTATTGTTGTTTCATTGATAGTTTCGAACAGATTGCCCACCCTCTTAACAATCTCACAAAGAAAAATGTGCCCTACACCTGGAGAGAGGCACAACAAAATGCATTTGATATGCTTACAAAACAATTCATGAAGGCTTCTCTCCTCGCTTTCCCTGACTCATCAAAGGATATGTGCATTGAAACAGACGCAAGTGATGTTGCCACTAGCATGGTATGATCAGTCCTGGTGGAGGATGACTTTTGGCATCCTTGCATCTTTCTTTCTCATTCTTTCTCATCTGTGGAACATAATTACTCAGTCTATGACAAGGAGTTGCTTGCTATCATTTACACTCTTGAAGAGTGGTGCCATTATTTAATCAGTAAAACTAACTTTGAGATTTGAACAGACCACAAGCATCTTGAATACTGGAAAAAGCTGCAAACACTCTCAGGCCACCAACTCCCATCTGGTACACAGCAGAATTGTGCCATGTTCAGGCCTCACTCTCAAACATAAACTTGATGTCATGGCTAGAGTCATTGATGGAATCCACTAGGATGGACGTTGATGCCATCAATGAATATGAGTAGTATGCCTTGGAATAACTCTTCAGAAATCTGAACAGCATTGTTTTCATGCCACCTTCTCTTCACACTGAGTTGATCTCACTTTTCCATGATCCTCCAGTTGCTGGTCATCCTGGCTGTGATTGCACTATTTCTTCTATTAAACATTTCTATTGATGGCCTGGCACAGCCAAAGATATTGCTTGTTATATAGAACACTGTCAGGTGTGTTCCTTATGAAGGGTTCACCAATGCCACCAGCAGGAAAACTTATGCCACTCCCTGTTCCTTCCCACCCTTGGGAAGATATTTCCTTTGATTTTGTTACTGGACTACCCCTTTCCAATGGTTTTGATTCTATAGGGGTTGTCATTGACTGTTTTTCCAAAGAGATTATTCTTTTCCCTTGTTTAAAAACAACTTCCTCCTTGAACTTAGCCACTTTATTTAGAGATCATGTATGGTGTCTCCATGGACTCCCTAACACTATGCTTTTGGATAGAGGACCTCAATTCATCTTGGAGTTTACCAAGGAACTTTGTAAAGTTCTTAGGATTCAGCAGAAACTCTCCATGGTGTACCATCTCCAGATGGACAGCCAGACAGAATGAGTCAACAGGGAAGTAATCATGTATCTCCATGCTTATATTGCAAAAAAGCAGGAGACTTGGGTCTTGTGGCTAAGAATGGTGCAATTTGCACACAACAATACTCTCACCATGGCCATGGGCATATCCCTCTTCTCTATCACATGGAACTATTATTCACATATGGGAATGGAGCTCACGAACTCCACTACAACTCCTGGGGGGTCATTCACTAAAACCTTTGGTCATTCTCATGACAAAATTGCTTTCACATTATAAAAAACCTGTGATCAGATGTTGCATGCACAAATATCCAAGCAATCTTTGGCCCCCAACTATTCTATTGGAGATCTTGTCTGTCTCTCCACTGACCACCTAACCCTCCCCTATCCCACACATAATTAACACAGAAATTTATTGGCCCTTGCTGTATCTCCACCATCCTTCCTAATGCTGTCACCCTCATTCTTCTCTTTTCCATATCCATTCATCCCACCATCAACATTTCCCATGTTAAACCTTATAAAGCTCCACTGGATGGTAAAAATGTATTTAAACCATATCCTATCACTGTGGTCAAAGATCATCTCAAAAAATATAAAATTGACTGATTCATCCAATCATGGCTTCATCATGGGAAATTACAATACCTCATCCACTGGAAAGGATGGGACAAGGTGGATTGCACCTGGGAACCTGCCACAAATCATAAGCACATGCAGGATGCCATTCACAAGTTTTATGCTTCTCACCCCAATGTCCCTAGACCCATTCAGGGTATCTCTGACAATGAATGCCTCTCTTTATTTCACCCATTTGGTCCCTCCTATACCAAATTCACCAACTCTGTTATAGTTCGCAGACCTCATGCTACATTTTCACTTCTCTTTCATTTTGTACACTTAATGTATTCTTTTCACTTTTGAAGTCACATGACCATTGCATGTGACCATGAGACATCTCACAAGCCCATGATGTTGTCATGACATCATGCCTCATGTCCTTTCATTTCCATCTTCTTCACACAAGTATGCTTCTTCTTTCCCACAACAGACTTCTCACCATATTCATGGTAACCTCATTGCTTCCTTATCTATACCAGCCCTAAAGACTTTCGGACTCAGATGACCTACCCTAATCCCTACCTACTTACATATATAAACCCTCTCCCTTCTTTGTCTGCTCCTTAGTCCTATTCACTTGAATTCCTCTCCTGCTTAGGGGCTGGTTTCTTTTGAGTACCACTCTTCTTTACTCTCAATCCTATCTCTGCATTTGCCATCATTGTTCCCATTATCAGATGCTCCTTGTATATGATCTACTTGGGAACTGTCAACTTTATCATTGCCAAGTTCCACATTATTGTTCATGTATACTTGGATCCCTATTGTTGCATCATCAGAACATACTCAGAAGTTGCCATTATTCTAGATTAGGGTAATGTCTCCATTAGTTGTTTCTGGTCCATTTCAAACTCTCGGCTAGACCTCAAATCTGGTGAATGGGGGGTAGTGTTATTGTTTGTGGACCTCACACTACATTTTTCTCTCTATCTTCATTTTTTGCACTTAATGTATCTCTTCTACTTTCAAAAGTCATGTGACTAGTGCATATGACCATGAGATATCTCATGTGACTAGAGGCCTAGCCCATGATATCATTATCACCTCATGCCTCATGTCTTTTTATTCTGTCTTCTTCACAGAAGTATGGTTCTTTCTTCCCACACAAACTTCTTACCATACTCGTGTTCTTATTGTGTTCTTATCTATGCCAGCCCTAAATACTTTAGGACTCAGACAACCTACCCTAAACCTATTGCTAGTTACTACTCAACTCATCCCTCTTGTTGTCTCCCTTTCTTTCCTTAGTCCTATTCACTTGAATCCCTCTTCTATCTTAGGGGCCATGTTCTCTTCAAATACCACTCTTCTTTACTTCCTCAACCCTATCTCTGCATTTGCCATTGTCATATTTATTACCACATGCTATTCCATGATCTATCTTGGAACTATTAACTTCATTGTCATCAACTATCACATCATTGTTCATGTTTACTTGGACACTGTGTCATACACACATTCTCAGAAGTTGCTGTTATCCTAGATTAGGGTAATATCTTCTCTAGTTGTTTCTGGTCTGTTTCAGTACAGGTTGAAACCTGCAGCATCAGGAAAGCCCTTCGAGGGCAAGTGAGCATCTGTGGAAGTTAATTCAACCAGAATAGATAAGGTAGTGGAGTGGAGAACAGTGGAAAGAAAGATGGTATTGTTCTTGTTTAACTTATTGACCATATTACCATGATCTAGGTGATGAGAAAGAGTGTTGGTATGGTCATTTGTGGTGCCCAGTTTGTATATCAATATGTAGTTGAATTCTTGCAGGAGCTTGTGCCAGTAGGCTTGCCAATCTGAGAGCATCTGCAGCTTTTTCCAGTATTTGAGATTTTTGTGATCTATCCAAATCTTGAAGTTAGTTTTACCAATTAAATAATGGTGCCACTCTTCCAGAGCATGTATAATGGTGAGTAATTCCTTGTCCTAGACAGGGTAATTGCATTCAGCAGATGAAAAGGAATGAGAAATAAAAGTGCAAGGATGCCAAGAACCATCCTCCTCCAAGACTGATAATATTGTGCCAGTGGCAATATTACTTGCATCTGTTTCAATGTGCATTTCTTTTGACAAGTCAAGAAATGCCAGGAGAGAAGCTATTGTAAATTGTTTGGTGAGCATGTCAAATACATTTTGTTGTGCCCCCCCTCCAGATATAGGGCATGTTTTTTTTCATAAGGTCATTGAGGGGGCATGCAATCTGTCCACAACCATCAATGAAACTATGATAATAATTACAAAGCCTGAGGAAGGATTGGAGTTGCTTGAGTTTCGTGGGAGCAGGCCAATCAAGGATGGCATCAACTTTCTTTGATTACATGCCAACACCATTGGCAAAAACTGTCATGCCTAAAAAGTCAACTTTTTTGGCATTAAATATGCATTTCTCAGATTTCACATAAAGATCATTTTCACGCAACCTATGCAATACTTCTTTTATGATTTTGGAGTGCTCCAAGTTAGACTTGTTTTTCATAAAAATGCACATATCATTGAGGTAGACAATGATGGCTACATACATGTTGTTAAATATGTCATTCATCATCTGTTGGAATGTTGGTGGGGAGTTAGTCATTCCAAAGTACATGATGACAGCTTAGTAGGCCCCTAGGGGCATTACAAAGGTGGCTTTGCATTCATTGCCTTCCTTGATTCGTACATTGTTGTATCTCCATTGAAGGTCAAGGCATGTGAATTTATCAGCACCCTGTAGGCAGTCAACAAGTGAAGAAATGAGAGGAAGAGGGTAGGAATTTTTTACTGTACCCTCATTTAAATACCTATAGTCCATGATAAGATGTTTCTTGCTGGTCTTTTTGGGAATAAAAAATACTGGAGCTGTTTGTGGGGATTTTGATGGGCATATATACCCCTTTTCTTGTTCAGATGTAATGAAGTTCCTGACTTCTTTGAGTTCTTCATTGGATAAAGGAATGACATGACCTTTTTTGAGGACAAAGTCCAGATTGAGGTCAATATTCATGATCCCAGGGTTTGTGGATGGGCATGTGTTTTGATTTTTCCTTGCTAAAAACACCAAGGAATTCATGGTATCAGGAAGGTACCTTTTCCACTAATCCTCCCTTGATGGATTGGATAGATGGATTCCAGATCCCATTGACAGGGCCAGCTACATTGATGGTTATCCAGTTGCAAGTGCAGCAGCAAAATTTGATTTCTTTATCCACCCAATCAATGAGCGGGTTGTGACGTTGCAACCAGTCATAGCCTAATATTTTGTGAGTTCCTAAGTGTTGTAGTTCAGGCTATGACACTACTGCTTACTGTTACATTCACTGTCTTCTCCTTTACCCAGACTTACAATTTTTACTTTCAAGGTCATGTGACCATTTCCACCATCACATGACTAGTCTCTCTTTGTTATCTTATCTATTATACCTTAGGGGCATGTGCTATTTCCCACAATCATGTGCCTAGAGGTCAATCTAGACTAGCCTAGATCCATGACATCACTATGATGTTATGCCTTGCCACTACCACATTCCTTACTTCTTTACCTGTTATAGTTCAGGACCTATATACTACATTTTCAACTCTTTTCACTTTTCATACTTAACATTTTCTCTGTGACTTTCGAAGTCATGTAACCAGTGCATGTGACCATGAGACCTCTCACATGACCTGAGACCTAGCCCATGATGTCATCATGACATCATGCCCCATGTCTTTCATTTCCATCTCCTTTTCCATGAGGACACTTCTTTCTTCCCACACAGACTTCTCGCTGTCCTCATGGCTGCCTTGTATTTACCTCATGTTCTCTGTCTCACACCAGCCCTTACCTATTTAGGACTCAGATGACCTACCCTAAACCTGTTACTATTCACTATATAAACCCACTCCCCTCTGTTGTCTCTTTTCCTTAGTCCTATTCACTTGATTACCCTTCTACCTTAGGGGCCTGATCATTTGTTTACCACTCTTCCTAATTCCAATCTTGCTCTGCATTTGCCGGCTTCATGCACATTACTGCATGCTCGTCATCATCACACATTTATGCTCTACTTGGGCACAGTAAACTTTCTCGTCGCCGATTATCATGTCCTGATCCACATTTGATTGGACACTCGTAACCACACAGTTCACAGCATCACAGAAGTCACCCAATGCCTAGATTAGGTGTTGTCCGACTTTGGTTGTCTCTTGGTTCACTCCATTTCATTACCTACCTTAGAGTACACTGCTTAATCCGTGAACAATAGAGTGTCACTATATATAGGGTAGTGATGCGACTGGGTTAGCCAGTCTTATTCATTTGTCTTACCCTCCATTGTATGGGGCCTGAGCACACTTGAGTACTGCTCACTTTCTTTCCTTTGCTGGTTGACCACCATTATAGGATCCTCATTGTATTTATCATTCTTGGCAACCTTGGCTGCCCTGGTCCTGACTAGGTCATCCTCGTTTGTGGTTGGTTCAGCCTCATTTGCTGTTCCACTCCATTACACTAAGTTGATTACCAAGATGTCAGCTCCTTCAGAGTGATCTTGGTACAAAAATACAACTGAGATGTAATCTATGATGGTGCTGTGGGATGAAGAAGTTTCATTGGCATTAGTAATAGAATGAGGAAGAGAGAGTTTTCTAGTGGGAATGACCAGGAACAATATCCATTGTTTATCCACAAATGTCTGGACTGTGCCAGAGTCGAGGAGTGCTTTTTCTGTTATTTTGTGCCATTTACCATTTTTCTGACAATAAAGGTCAGTATCAATGTCAAATTCTCCCCCAGAAGAGATATTCCTGAGGTTAAGGTTAGGGGAGAATTTTGAGAAAAAAGAAACTTTGTCTGTAATAGGAGAATTAAGCACACTATTTTTATACTCTGGTGCCATGCTCTGAAAAGACACTCCTTTGGAGGCAGTATCATAACTATCAAAATTGTTCAGTATGTCAACTTCGTCAGACAAACTGTCCATCTCCCCAAGTACAGCAAAGCAGTTAAACAAAGAGGAACAAGGTAAAGAAGAACAAGAAAAATTATCCTTAGCTGAGTGAGGACCTCCCAGATTCAGTTGGCTTTCCCTTTTTCCTTCAAGCCTTCGGCAATAAGTTGATAGGTGCACATTTCAAACATGTCCAAGTAATAGGCCTGGGTCTCTTCCATCATCCACAGAGGATTTAGGGAACCTTGTGCCATTTCTGGAATAGCAGCAATAGCAGTAGTGGGAGTGAGTGGAATCTTGCAGAGAGGAGTGGGGCAGGGCAGAGCATGATGAATGCAACCTGTGACTAGGTTGAAGATAGGGTAATCTCTTGGCTTGTGTGGTTCCTTGCAACCATGGGAGAGGTGGCCCAGCTTACTGCAGTTGTAGCAAGAGCAAGTCTCCTGCTGAGGTTGGATAGCACGAGTATCCATGGGAGTGCTGCATCCCAGTTGGATACTGACTGCTGTGAAGCACAGTTCAGCATTCCTTGTGAACAGTTGCTTACTCCATTCCATCTGCATTTTTTTGATAGTGGAGGTCTGTATCAACAACTGGAAATAGATATTGTAGTTGATATGTTCTTGATACAGTCAGAGAACATTGTTGTTGATGACTGAAAGTCCTGTGTTTTGTCATAGAAGCTTGAATTGTTGAGTAAAAACTTCTATTGACAAGTTTTCTTGTTGTAAAGTGAGGAGTCATTGATAACTTTCCTCAGTGAGCATGTCAATGCAGAAGCACTCCTCTACTTCCTTTTTTAGTTCTTCCCAGGTGGGCCAACCACTGGGTGAACTCTTCTTTTGATATTTCTTGAGCATTACATGTGAGAATGCTTCAGCTCATCCAATCATCCTTAGGAGGACAGCAGCAGTTTTCTGTCGTTTGTCCAAGCCTTCTTGGCATTGGACCCAGGTAGTGATCTTCACCTACCAGGGGCAGAAAGTGGGGCAGTTGCTGTCCCATGTGCCAGGGTCAGCAATGAGATGGGTAGGGAGCAATGAGAATGAGAGAGCAGGTGTGGTGAAAGCAGTGGCAGTAGTGAGTTGTTGGGTGATTTGTTGCTGAGCCAGCAGCAAGTTTTGGAGCATGGCCACCATTGCAGCCATTGTGTTGCAAATGTTGGCCCATGTCACATTTGGGTCAGCAGGTGGTGGCAGAGGTGCACCTTCCATTCCTTCAGACATTGTTCAGAGGAATTTGGAGGGGCAACAAAGCTTATTGTGGGGGTGGAGTTTAAAGAGATATTTGAATCCAGGTGTAACATAGCTGATTCAAGTGTTGCATGGGTTGCAAGTGTATTTTTTGTGCTGGCAGTGCACAGAAGCTAGAGCAGGGGCAGGAGAGGAAGAGAAGGCACAAACAAGAGAGAAAGCAGGAGTAGGAGTATGTACAAGTTTGAGCTGTGGCAGGGACATCCAATTGTTGTTTAGATCAAAATCCAGGTGTTCATGGTTGAGATGGTTGGGAAGTGCTAGGGGTGGCATTGGTTATTGTTGAGTGGTGAAGAAAACTAGAGCAGCTTGTTCTTGTTGAGCAGTGAGACAATCTGCATTGTCATGAGAATGCATATGATAAAGGTAAGGGGGAAAAATGCTGGTTCAGCCTTGCAGTAGTTCTATTCAAGTGAAATGGGACTAAAACTACCATTGGAGAGGTTGACCTTTAAGCTAGGACAACCATGACTTCTGTGATAGTATGGACTTGGCAATTATGAACATCTAACCAGACGTGGACAAGAATATGGTATTTGGCAATGAGAAAGTTCACTGTGCCCAAATAGAGTAGAAATGAAAAGTGTCCAATAACAAGGATGAAGATGGAAAAGTGCAGAGTAGGATTGATAAGAGAACAAGGGTGATATTTGAAGAGAATGTAGCCCCTAAGTAGGAGAGGAATTCAAGTGAATAGGACTAAGGAGTAGACAATGAGAGGAGGGGGTTTATATATGTAAGTATGTAGGGTTTAGGGTAGGTTATCTGAGTCTGAAAGTCTTTAGGGCTGGTATAGATAAGGAAGCAATGAGGAGAACATGAGTATGGTGAGAAGTCTATGTGGGAAAGAAGAAGCACATCCATAAGAGAAGAATGAAAATTAAAGGGACATGAGGCATGATGTCATATTGATGTTATGGGCTAGGCCTTAGGTCAGGTGAGATGTCTCATGGTCATGTGCACTAATCACATGACTTTGAAAATGAAGGGAATTTGCTAAGTATGAGAAATAAAAAAAAAAAGTGACAATGTGTAATGGAGTGGAATGGCAAACGTGGCAGAACCAACCTCAAACAAGGACAGCCTAGCCTTGAGCTAGGATGGCCAAGTATTGCCTAGAATGATAAATACGATGAGAACCCTATAATGGTGGGTAACCAGCAGAAGGAGAGGAATGAGCAGTACTCAAGTGTACTCAGGCCCCACAATGTGGAGGGTAAGACAAATGAATAAGACTGGCTAACCCAGTCACATCACTACCCTATATATAGTGTCTACTGAGAGTGCACAGACCAAGCTATGTACTCTAGGGTAGGTCTAAAGTAAGGAATGTGGTAGCAGCAAGGCATGATGTCATAGTGACATCATGGATCTAGGCATAGTCCAGAGTGGCCTATAGGCACATGATCATGGGAACTAGCATGTGCCCCTAAGGTACAATAAATAATGTAAACAGTGGCCAAGTCTCATGATGGTGTGAACTAATCACATGACCTTGAAAGTAAAGCTAGGAAGTCCAGGTAAAGTGGAAACCAATGAATGTAGTGGTAAATGGTAGTGTCATAGCCCAAACTACAACAAAATGTAGCATGAGGTCTGTGAACTATAACAAATTGTTTTTGACTTACATATGAGAGAGTTCCTGGCCCTGTTAGAGTATCACAATGTGCTAGAGACAGCCAACATGTTCTTTCTATAAGATCTATGCATTAACCTAACTTGTTGTCTAGACATTGTTCAAAAAGTAGATGATACCCATGTCCTAAAGCTTATGGGACCCAAAGCTAAGGAAAAATGGGACAAAGCTCTAAACTACTCTGGTAATGCAAACCATGCTATATTTGACCATGCAGGTATCTTTCCAATTGGACCTAAACCTACCTGGACTATGCTCAAGTGAATGATTGTCAACAATTCCATTCTTATGTTAAAAGACTAGTCTTTTTGATCAAGATTTTACTCAATTTCTCTGGTATGCTTATCTTATCTTATCAGATAGAATATCACATGACAATCCCCACAGCTTATCTTAGAGTCTAGGACTGCAGATCAGCTGGTCACATGACTGATGTTATCATAGGTCTGAAGCTATGACCTCATTGGTCTAGGCTATGAGATCATCAGTAATGTCATACCTCATGATTGCCTCATAGACACCTCATGTTATCCACATGTATGTATTCCCATACTAGCCCTATAGTACAGGAGCCTACCCTAAACCCACTACCTTACATATATGTATATAGCATGTCATAGGACCTGCCAATAACCCTTGCAGCATTCATTGTAGAGGTTATTGAATCATTGGAATCCATTGACAACACTTGAAATACTCTATATGCATGTATTGCAGGGTAATCCAAGGAATGTGCCCATTACAATGCAAAACTTGGAAAATCAATGATTATCACATGTATCTATGCTTTCTTGTTCTACTATGCATTGAAGAGTGCTCAGAAGCATGTAAGACACCTTCTGAAACAGAGTGAGTGGGAAAACTACTAAAGTTGAGCAACACCTAATCTAGGGATTGGGCAACCTCTGTGATAGTGTGGACAGTGCAGTTTCAAGTGTCCAACCAAATGTGGACAAGGACATGGTAATCAGTAACAAGAAAGTTAACTGTGCCCAGATAGAACATAAACATGTTTTGATGATAAGCATGTGGTAATGGGCACAATGATGGCAGTGGTAGAGTAGGATTGAAAGGTAAGAAGAGTGGTAGACAAATGACCAGGCCCCTAAGATAGGAGAGTAATCAAGTGAATAGGACTAAGGAAAAGTAGATGTTGGAGAGGAGTGAGCTTATATAGTGAATAGCAATGGGTTTAGGGTAGATCATCTGAGTCCTAAGTAGTTAAGGGCCAGTGTGGGAAAGGGGACATGCAGTGAACACAATATAACCATGAGGATGGTGAGAAGTCTGTGTGGGAAGAAAGAAGCATCCTCATGGGAAAAAAGATGGAGATGAAAGACATGAGGCATGATGTCATGATAACTTCATGGGCTAGGCCTCAGGTCATGTGAGAGGTCTCACGGTCATGTGCTCTGGTCACATGACTTCGAAAATAAAACGAAAATGTCAAGTCCAAGAAATGAAGAAAAGTTGAAAACATAGCATATAGACCCTGAACTATAACACCTTCAGACACCCCTGGTATTTTATTTTGCACTATGATCCCACCTAACCACCTACTTTCCCTCTAAAGATCAATATTTATAGCCTGAGAGATATTAGCTATGATAAAATGGAGTATATTTCTAGTAGCATCAAACTCTCCAGAAATAATGATAACCTTTTCTAAGCTTCATAAAATCATTTGAGCAAATGGTATATATTTCCTGGAATTAATAGAACCCCATGAATCCATTCATTTATTCATTCATTGATAATACCTCTAAAATGACACAAAATCAATAGGAAGGTCCTGAAATCAATGATAACAGGGACAACTCTTCTGAGTAGTAAACATAACCTTTTTAAATCATCTATACCAGTGTTTCTCCTATGTGTTATCATATTAAGCTGGAAATAAGCTAAGAGCTGATGCCTGAGAATGAGAAGGATATGTTGAAATAGTAATGAGGAGTAGGAGCAGGAGAAAGATAATTTGGATAAATAGTGTAGTCAAGAGTGTATGAAAAGTATACAAAAAGTGTACAAAAAGTGCAATCAAAAGTGCAATCAAAAGTGCAATCAAAAGTGTAACCAAAAGTGAAGCAAAGGTATAGAGTGTACAAAGGTGCAATGAAGAGTATACCCAAGGTATACAACAAAGTGCTCAAAAGCATAGTAAAAGTGTAGTAACAGTGTATGCAAACTTGACTCTATGTCAAATGGTAGCATGTGTTTCCCAGGTGTTTTTAGACCTTTTAGAAGCATATAGAATGGTTTCTGAGGTATGTGGTATTTTACTTTACACAATGGCACTTCCTTGTCTCCTATCTCGCTCATAAAGATCAAATTTTCTAGCGTCAGGAATGCCAGTAATAAATAAGAAGAGGGTATTCCTACTGCTATTTAGGCCTCTGAAGACGATGGTAGCATTTGTGAAGCCCAATAAAATCATTAAGGCAAATGACAAACATCTCTTTCCTTGCTCCTATTGGAGCATGAGGTATAGTAGGCCACAGGACCATCCCAGAATGCTTTCAGCATTTTTCCTGGGGGTTATATAGGCCTCTGAATCCATTGGTAACATTTATAGGACCCCACAAAATCATTTTAGTATCAATCTATCATCTATGCCTGAAATGGTATTGTTTGATTTTTATCTCAAGGTCCTGACCACCAATTTCCTTGCATGGGGGGTCAAAATGATCGTGGAAATGGGCTCTATTTTATGGTATACTTTTCCAAGCCATCACATGGTTTTAAGTTTGAATCTTACTTCCAGAATGATCTTATAAGTTGTTGAGAGAGTAAGCCCCACACAGAGGCAGACATGAATGGAAGGAAATTGGGGACCATATGTGTTATAGTTCAGGACCTATATGCTGCATTTTTCGATTTTTCTTTACCTTTGGACTTAATGTTTTCTCTTTTACTTTTGAAGTTATATGACCAGTGCACGTGACCATGAGACTCCTCATGTGACCTGAGGTCTAGCCCCATGATGTCATCATGACATCATGCCTCACATCTTTCATCTCCGTTTCCTTTCCCATGAGGACACTTCTTTCTTCCCACACAGACTTCTCACCATCCTCATGGTTACCTTGTGTTTACCTCATGTTCCTCTTCTCACACCAGCTCTTAACTATTTAGGACTCAGATGACCTACCCTAAACACCCCGTACTTACATATATAAACCCCTCCCCTTTGTTATCTACTCCTCAGTCCTATTCAGTTGATTACTCTCCTATCTTAGGGGCCTGGTCATTTGTTTATCACTCTTCTTACTCTCTCAATCTTAACTCTGCAATTACCATCTTCATGCCCAATATTGCATGCTCGTCGTCATTAAATGTTTTATGCTCTATCTAGGAACAGTTAACTTCCTAGTTGCTGATTATCACGTCCTAGTCCACATTTAGCTAGACACTCGCAATCGTACTGTTCACACTGTCGCAGAGGTTGCCTAATGCCTAGATTAGATATTGTCCAACTTTAGTTGTTTCATCGTTCATCCCATTTCAATAGAGAGCACTGGGTTAATGAGGACAAGCCACGCCTTTGAGGGACAGTGCTGCCACACCTTCTGCACTTTGTTGCTCATCAAGTCAAACCAGTTGTCTGCTAACATCCATGAATATAGATCATCCAACTTTGCATCATTGATAGCTTCTTCCACCAGATGCTTATCCAGAATGAGGTGTTGAAGGCATTGCCCAAAATAAAAGTCATACTCTCTTAAGCTTCTTCACTGGACTTGCAATTCTCCAACATAAGTCAATTTCATTGGATCTCTGCCTTATTCCACTTGATGATGTTGAAACACATCTTTAGGCAATTTTTCAATAAGATAATGAGAGCAGCAAGAAGCTATAAACAGGTTCATATATCAAAGATTATCACATATGATTTCAATTAGTCATTTACTCCACTATGTTCTGGAAGAAGATCTTGCATCAATGTCATGATTTTGAATATATCTGAGTAAATGTAGTACATTGATGGTATGTCTATGATCATATCCATCAGTTTCCAGATGAAATCTCATTGCAGCAATGTCCAGACCTTGTAAGGGGATGATTGCGAATGCACTCCAGACTTTACTTGTGGATGTTGCCAAGTCTCTCCCTTCAACTTCATCATGCAGAAATTCTGCACAATCCCTTTCTGCACCATTTTCACATACGTGTAGAATTGCTGGTTTGTTGATAAATGTACACCAAGACATTGGTCTACTTTTGCTACATAAACACATTAGTCCATGATGCTTTGTATACATTCCACAAGTCCCCACTCACCTTTGTCATATACAGCAATGATCCACATGCCATGCATATTCACCATTGCCTAGATCACCTTATACTTTACCTGCACTTTGTCAATCTCATCCTGTGGAGGCACTGGGTCCTTTTGATTCTTTAGTCCCTGTCATGCCGATTTTGCTTTCTTCAACTGACTCTCCTTCTGTTTTGTCCATTCTATCAACACAGCACAACAATACCAACCTCCTGCAGCTATAATCTCTCTCAAATCATTGTCTTCTCCAGTCAGTGTCAGGTAAAGCAGACAACATCCATATCTATCAATATCACTGATGCTGATATCCTTTTTAATGTGCATCATGTCAATGGCATCCATGGGTAGAATGATTGGAATTGCAGACTGAATTGAGAATTGGTTGAGGCTGTTGTTGTTGAATGAATCCAATATGTTTGTCATTTCTGCTTGGTTGAGAAGCCACAGATTGTATGTCCCAAATTTGAACTTGTACTTCAGGATGTCTGTCCATGCATACCCCAAGAACACCTCCTGCCCCTTCTCCCCCATGTTATAGAATTTGTCCAATGATGCATCTAGTTCTGTCACCATTGCCACTGTCACCTCAATCGCCACCTTTTTTTTTCACTAGTTTTGTCCATTGTCACCCTTTGTTTCCCTTTGTCAGTAGACATAATAGTTCAATTGTTGCATTGTCAAGTTACTGAAATAGATCACTTTTAGAACACTGATGGGTAGATATATGGAGGTGGGAAATTGTTAAAGTCTTTGTTTATATATCCTATACAACAAATACAACAAAACACATCCAAAAAGATAGCAATATGATCAGTATGGACCATATTGCTCCATTTGGAGTACAATAACACATTATGGACAATGATATTGTGATCTGTGTCACATGAAATTCACCAAGATATAGCATATTGTTCAATCTCAATGAATATTACACTGTACAAATCACCAAGATCATACACATTGTATGATCTCAGTGTATGGATCAAACATCATGTATCATCCTATGTGTTCACTGAGATCTATACATGTGTGCAATCTTGGTGAATATGCTGTACTCCTCATATATCACATTGTTCTTTTTGGTTGCACATATGTACAGTATACTTGTATTTTCTATATCATATTCCCTGAGATGTGCTTGTGTGTCATATCTCAGTGGATTGAACACTTCATAAATGACATGTTAGTATCATTCTCTGTTCATGTTTCACTGAGATCATACAATGTGTCATATCTCAGTGCATTTATATTACAATATGTTGTTGTGTACACACTTTCATTCTGGTAATCTCTCAGTATATCATACTTGTTTACTTGCTCCCAGAGCTGTAGATACTGATCATGTCTTCATTTTCAGGAATGAAATCATCACTCCCTCAAATCCTTCTGGCCATCATCCCTCATTCATTCCTACCATTCAACAATCCACCTCCATCCACAAACAGAAACTCCAGTGGTACTTGCATCAATGTCATCTTCTTCTGCATCGATTTCCATTGTGTCTTCTCTCAGGTGGCATATTCAGGTAGTATAGCCTGTCATTGCCCTTCACAATAAGATACTCCCTCATTTTTACTAGCTCCTTATGCTCCTTCATAACCCACCATTTCTTGAATTGTTTCATAACCTCCTTCAATATCCTGTAGTATATCATTCAGTGTTATCTCATATTAGTACTTCATCCAATAACAATAGAAAAACTGATGAAAATCTCATCTTTGTATCATTTTGAAGCATTCTATCATCACCCCATTACTCCCATAAAGATATTCATTCTTGCTTCCCCATCCCACTCCATTTCATTGCACATAGAACCTACTCAATAATATGCTCAATAATCTGCTTTGTCCCAGAATCTTCTTCAAATGATATATTCCATTCCTGTCATTTATTTAATTTCAGGATCCTGATCATTCCTGTATGACACACCATATATTCAAAGACTTGATTCATCAACTCCTCTTGCATTCAAATATGTCAATAAGTGCTCATGTCATATTTGTGGCACCACAGGGACAATATGCAGATTGTGCAGTGCATGTGATGGCACTTTCATATTTGCGTCAACCACATTCTGTTCAATATCTCAAATCAGCCATTCTATGTATACACATAATCATATCACTTACATCAGATCATTGTAGCTACATAAATATTCCTTTAGTGTCTTCACAATCAAATGAATAACATTAAAACTCACATATTGCACTTCAATTGTGCATTGATCAGTTTGTCCATCTCTTTCACCATCTTTATATCCTTGTTCACACTCTTATCCCTAGCTTTGCTTTTCTCCATTTTCTTCTTTATCCTCAATATCATTGAAATAGACTGAGAACTAAACTGAGGAATGTTATTCTAATTTTGAATTGGAGTTAAATGGCAAACAAGGCTGAACCAACCTCAAATGAGGATAACCTAGCCTTGAGCTAGGATAGCTGATATCGCCAAGAATGATAAATATGACAAGGACCCTATAATGGTGGTCAACCAGCAAAAGGAAAGGATGAGTGGTACTCAAGTGTACTTAGGCCCCACTAGGTGGAGGGTAAGACAAATGAATAAGACTAGCTAACCTAGTTGCATCACTACACTATACATAGTGATACCCTATCATGCATGGACCAAGTGGTGTACTCTAGGGTAGATAAAGAAGTAAGGAACATGGTAGCAGTGAGGCATGATATCATAGTGATATCATGGATCTAGGCTAGTCTAGGTTAACCTGTAGGCATGTGATCGTGGGAACTAGCACATGTCCCTAAGGTACAATAGATAAGAATGAGGAAATTGTAAGTCTGGGTAAAGGAGAAGACAGAGAACATATTGGTAAGTGGTAGTGTCATAGCCTGAACTACAACAAATTTAGGATAATGGCAACTTCTGCAACAGTGTGTACTTGGCAATGGTGCACATCTAACCAGATGTGAATGAGAACATGATAATTGGTGATGATGAAGTTAACAGTGCCCAAATAGAGCATTCACAAAAGCATCCAATAACAAGGACAAAGACGGCAAGAGCAGAGATGAGATTGGAGAATCTTGAGTTATTCACAATCTCAAGGTGTGAAAGAGTAAAGTAACAAGAGTGGTACTCAAAGAGAACCCAGCCCCTAAGGTGGGGAGGAGTTCAAGAGAATAGGACTAAGGAGAAGACAATGTTATAGTTCAGGACCTATATGCTATGTTTTTCACTTTCAACTCTTACTTCACACTTAATGATTTCTTTTCACTTTCAAAGTCATGTGACTAGTGCACATGACTATGAGACATCTCACATGACCTGGGGCCTAGCCCATGATGTCATGATAATGTCATACCTCATGTCTTTCATCTCCATCTCTTGTTCACATGAGTATGCTTCTTCTTTCCCACACAGACTTCTCACCATACTCATGTTCACCCTACATTCTCCTCATGTTCCTTATCTATGACCAGCCCTAAACTATTTAGAACTCAGATGACCTACCCTAAACCTACCACTAGTTACTATATAAATCTGCATCCTCTCATCATCTACTTTTCCTTAGTCCTATTCACTTGTATCCCTCTCCACCTTAGAGGCTGGATTCTTTCCAAATACCACTTTTATACTCTTCAATCCATTTACTCTGCTTTTGCTGGCTTCGTGCATGTTATTGCACACTCCTCAATTACCTCATTTATGCATTATCTTGGAACTGTAAACTTTCTCATCACCGAATTCCATGTACTCATCCATGTTTGGTTAGACACATGCACTCATACTATACACACCATTGCTGAAGTTGCCCTACATCTAGAATAGGTGTAGTGCTCCTAGTTGTTCTCTCATCTGGTGTCAGACAATGAGGAGGGAGAGTTTATATATGTAAGTATGGATGGTTTAGGGTAGGTTGTCTGAGTCCTAAATAGTTTAGGGCTGGCATAGATAAGGGAACAATGAGGATACCACGAGTACAGTAAGAAGTCTATATGGGAAAAAAAGAGATGTACTTGTGTAAGGAAAGTGGAAATGAAAGGACATGAGGCATAGTATCATTATGACATCATGGTCTAGACCTCAGGTTATGTGAGATGTCTCACAGTCACATGCACTTGGTCACATGACTTTGAAAGTGAAAGGAATATGTTAAGTATAAAAGATAAAGAAAAAGTGAAAATGTAGTATGAGATCCACAAACTATAACAATCATCTCCTCTTCCTCCTCCACTTTCATCCCTAACTCTGCATTCTTCTCCTTTAGCACCTCAATTGCTTCTCTCATTTCTTGCATGGTTTTCATTTCTTCTCGTAAGTACATCCATTGAGGATGCAGCTCAAACCACTTCATTGTAGGTATGTGGTTATTCACTGAACCCCACTGTTGCATCAGCTCATCCTCATTGCTAATCAATTATCTGTGGTTCCTTGCAGTGTGCCTATCAAGATTCACCCTCATAGGCATACTAACCATTACCATAGATATCTCAACCAGAGCATCCACATTCATTGTCATATAGTTCTCCTTCTCAATATCCACACTTGCATTCAATAAACTTTGTCTTTCTTTTTCCTCTCATATTTCTATAATCACCATAAATCAGTAATATAATAATCAAAATAGTACTTACAATCTCCATATTCCATCATTGCTGAAATGGGATGAAACTACTAATGGAGCACTATACCTATTCTGTTACGGTTGGTCCAGGTAGGAACAAATGTAGACCTGGAAGACAAGGGATATCGACTAAGTGGCTTGCTTATCAACAGGACGAGTCCCGAGAGAGGTGACCAGAGACAAGGATGAGTCGTGTGGTTAACGACCGGAGACTTCCGCAGGGGCTTCCTGAGGTAGATGAGGGATAATCGACCAAGGGGTATCCTTGTTGATAGGACAACCGCAAAGAAGGGCGGCAGGGACAAGTCGCAAAGAAGAGTGACTGGAGACAAGAGGAGAACAATGAGCATTCACTCAAAAGTAGGATGAGTGAAGGAAACAAAGATGCTATTCCAGGTAGGTCTAGCTTGGAGAATACAAGGTAACGATGGCAGGCTTTATATACCTAAGGGAGATGGTGCACGGACCAAGCTGTGTAGCAGCAGAAGGTCAGAGAAAATCCAATAAGGTAGGTGGAGTAAGGAAGATAACGGAAGTTATTGGAACAAAGGAAATGCGGCTGTTCATCGGAAGAAAGCAAGAGCAAAGAGATAAGAGTTCGTAATCAAGATGACCATCGTGAGAAGAGCAGAAGTAAGCGGTGGTCGTAGTGCGAAAGAAAAGCATTAGCAAGAAGTGTAGGATGAATGCTAATATGAAAGACAAAGAAAAAGTGAATCGTAACATTACCCCCCTACTAGATCCGAAACTCCAGAGAAGGATAACACATGAAAGGCGCAAGTCAAAAGTCGCAGTAGGAGGTGCCAGAGGAGCCAGTCATGTTAGCATAGGTGGTATTGTTGTGGGGATCCTCATAGTTGTATGGGAATGGAGCATGAGGAGCAGGAGAACGAGATCGTCAGTTGCGATAACAGGGGTAGATGGGTGTAATCCGAGAACGAGGAGGGGGAACAGGACGAGCGAAAGATGCAGAGGAATGGGAGGAACTAGACGGCAAGGAGAAGGGAGGAGGGGGAGTTCGACGATGGAGAGGGCAACATTGCTGAGTGTGATGTGGAGTGGTTATGAGACAGAAAGGACATTGGTACCAAGGGCAGTCAATATGCTGATGTCCCAAATGGTGACACTCGAAACAGGTTTCATTGTAGTGGGGGTGAGAGCAGGAAAAGGGGGTATCAGTGAGTTCTCCATAGATGGTACCTCTAGTTTGTATTTCATGCACAAGCTCGGCATGCTGGACAGCCATGAGTTCGTCGGGTGAGAGTGGAGAAGAAGACGTGGAGGGGGTTTGGTACTCATCTGAAATGACAATGGAAGGAGCAATGTAGGTGGGATGAGTGCGATTAGGATGGGCGTGGTACTAGTTAAGCTCAAAGAGGTAACAATCAACATCGTCAAGGAACTTGGGCATACCAAGCTAGAAGAGGGTGGCTGTGAGGTTTCCCTCAAGAGTCTGCTGGATGTTGTGAACAAAGTTGGCCCAACGGCCGAAGGTTCCTCTGGAGAGGGTCAAGAGGTTGCTGAGACATTGGATCTGAAGGTAGGCATTATAGAGGTTCCATAGTGGGGAACCGATATCGAGGTAGCAACTGAGAGGAACAGTGATGCAGGGGTTCTGAAGAAGGGATGCCTGGCATTCTAGGGCACGGCCATCAGCGACTTCTTCACAGAGGTGATGGGTGTAGAGGGGAATATCAACAGAGATGATGGTGGGAGAGGTGACTGGCGAGGTGGGCAGGGGAGAGTGGTTCCATCCTGGGGATGGACAAGTAGAGGAGGGTTTGGGGGAGGTGTTACGTGGCAGTGGGGAAGAAAGCCTTTCAGCTAAAGAGGGAACAGAAGAAGCTAAGATAGAAGGAGACAACGAAGAAGGAGAGGAAACAGAGTCGGAGATGGTTTGTTGAGAGAACATGGTGGTAGAGGTTTAAGTTGGGTTGTGAGGGAAGGCGGAGGGATGGAGCTTTTTATAATTTGTGAGGGCGGACTTTGCATTTTTCAAGTCCCATTCAGGGACCCAGGAATCTTCTTTGGCAGAGTATCCTTTCCATCGGATCAGGAAGAAGCAGCAAGATGAAGTTCCGTGGTGGCATAGGATCTTTTCAATTTCATATTCTTCTTCGCCTTGGATAAGGTCTGGTGGAGGAGCAGGGAAGTTGGGTCCATGGATGTCGTTCTCATGATAGGGTGATAAGAGGGAAGCGTGGAACATGTTGTGGATTTTCCATGTTTTGGGGAGGCGGAGTTGGTAAACGATTGGAGATAAGACCTTGGTTATGGTAAAGGATCCTTCTTGCTTAGCAGTGAACTTCGGGTTGGTGATCGATCACTTGAGATTGCGGCCTTCTAGTCATACCTTATCAAAAACAACTAAATTCAGACAACACCTAATCTAGGTGTTGGGCGACCTTTGCAACAGTATGGATGGTACGACTGTGAGTATCTAGCCACATATGGACTAGAATGTGGTATTTGGTGATGAGAAAATTAACTGTGCCCAAGTAGAGCATAAAACATCGATGTAGAGCATGCAGTAATGAGCACAAAGACAGCAATTGCAGAGTAGGATGGAATTGATGAGTTGTTCACAATCTCAACGATGAAAGGTAAAGACAAAGAGTACAGGAGTGGTAATCAAGAGAACTGGCCCCAAAGATGTAGAGGATTCAAGTGAATAGGACTCAGGAAAAGTAGATAACAGAGAGAAGTGGGTTTATATAGTGAATAGTGACAGGTTTAGGGTAGGTTGTCTGAGTCCTAAATGGTTAAGGGCCGGTGCATGAAAGGAGACATGAGAGAAACACAAGGAGACCATGAGAATGGCAAGAAGTCTGCGTGGGAAGCAAGAAGTATCCTCATGGGAGAAGAGATGGAAATGAAAGACATGAGGTATGATATCATGATGACATCATGAGTCTGGACCTCAGGTCATATGAGAGTTCTCATGGTCATGTGCACTGGTCATGTGAATTTGAGAGTGAAGAGAAAATGTTAAGTCCGAAAGTGAAGAAAAGTTGAAAATGTACCATATAGGTCCTGAACTATACCAGGGAGATGGACAGTGTGTCAGGTGACAATGACACACTGAACAATTCTGTTTGTATTAGATACGATACTGACTCCGAAGGAGCATCTCTTTGGAATATGGCACCAGAGGATACAAATAGTGTGCTTAATTCTCCAGTTATGAACAAATTTTCTTTTTTACCTGACTCTACTCCTAACCCTAACCTGGCCCTCAGGAATACCTCTCCTGCTGGGGAATTTGACCTTGATACTGACATGTACTTCCAGAAAAACCAAAAATGGCAAAAAACATCAGAAAAGGCGGTCCTTGACTCTGGAGCAGTCCAAACTTTTGTGGACAAAAAATGGGTAACGTCTTTGGGTATCCCTACAAAAAAATTATCTCTTCCACGCTCCATTACTAACGCCAATGGGACCTCCTTGTCCCATGGAACAATCACAGACTATGTTTCTGTTGTATTCTCTTACCAAGGACACTCTGAAGGAGTTGATGCCCTAGTAACAAATTTGGGAACTCATCACATTTATCTAGGCTATGACTGGTTCCAGTGCCACAACCTCTTAATCAACTGGGTCGACAAGAAGATAAAGTTTTGTTGCTGCACATGTAACTGTGTTACTATCAACATGACAGGTTTAATCAAAGAGGTGTGAAACCCAGCAATTTGCTCTATCAAGGAAGGACTCACCGAAAAGGTGCCAAAACAATACCACGAGTTCCTTGATGTATTCAGCAAGGAAGAATCAAAACGCATGCCCATGCACAAACCTTGGGACTATGCCATTGACCTGAAACCTGACTTCATACCCAAGAAAGGCCAGGTAATTCCACTTTCTAATGCTGAACTAGAAGAAGTCAGGAACTTCATCAACTCCAAACAAGAAAAAGGGTACATTCGCCCATCAAAATCACCACAAATGGCTCCAGTATTTTGTATTCCAAAAAAGATGAGTGAAAAACGACTCCTTATGGACTACAGATATTTAAATGAGGGTACAGTAAAAAACTCTTATCCCCTTCCTCTAATTTCTGCTTTAGTCGACTGCCTCAAAGGCACGGACAAATTCACCTGCCTTGACCTTAGGTGGGGTTACAACAACATCCATATCAAGGAAGGCGATGAATGGAAGGCCATGTTTGTAACACCCCTGGGAGCCTATGAACCAGTTGTAATGTATTTTGGGATGACTAACTCTCCTCCCACTTTTCAACAGATGATGTACAATATATTGAATGACATGTACACTGTGGTAATCATCTACCTCGATGACATGTGCATCCTTACAAAAGGAAAATCCGACAGAGAACATTCTGAGGTTGTCAAGGAAGTATTGCATAGACTACACGAAAATGACCTTTATGCAAAACCCAAAAAATGTGTATTTAACACTGAAAAAATTGACTTTTTGCTGACAGTGTCAGCATGCAAAACAACAAAGTTGATGCCATCCTCGATTGGCCCACACCTACGAAGCTCAAACAGCTTCAATCCTTCCTTGACCTATGTAACTATTATTGACGCTTTATTAATGTTTCAGACAGATTGCCCACCCTCTCAATGATCTGACAAAAAGGAACATGCCATACACTTGAGGGGAGGCACAACAAAATGCATTTGATATGCTCAAAAAACAATTCACCACCACTCCTCTCCTTGCCTTCCCTGACACATCAAAGGAAATGTGTGTTGAAACTGATGCCAGCAATATCACCACCAGCACAGTTTTATCCATCTTAGGAGAGGATGGCTCGTGGCACCCTTGCACCTTCCTCTCACATTCATTCTCTTCTGTGGAGCGCAACTACCCTGTTTACGACAAAGAGTTGCTCACCATCATTCGTGCCCTTGAAGAATGGCACCACTATTTAATCAGTAAAGCTAACTTCGAGATTTGGACAGACCATACAAATCTCAAGTACTGGAAAAAACCACAAACACTCTCAGGCCAGCAAGCCCACTGGCACAAGCTATTGCAAGAATTCAACTATACCCTTATTTATAAGCCGGGCACCATGAATGGTTGTGCCAACACTCTCTCACGTCACCCTGATCATGGTGACACAGTTGATAAATTAAATGAGAACATCACTGTCTTCCCTTCCACTTTTCTCTGCTCTTCCTCCTTATCAATTCCAGTTGAATTAACATCCACAGATGCTCACTTACCCTCGAAGGACTCTCCTGACACTGCAGGCTTTGACCTGTACGCATCCGTTGATCTTGACATCCCCACCCACGACCAAGCCCTCATTCCCACCCATGTCAAGATTCAACTCACCTCTGGTACCTACAGCAGAATTGCACCTTGTTTGGGCCTCGCTGTCAAACATACCATCAACATCATGGCTGGAGTCATTGACGCCGATTATAGGGGAGATATTGGTGTAATTCTGTTCAACCATTCCAATTCTCCATTCCATATTTCTACATTTGACTGTATCATGCAACTAATTATCGAAAAAATAGCAAACCCCATGTTAAAAGAAGAAAAGACTCTAGACGAGTCACAACAAAACAACAAAGGTTTTGGCTCCATTAGAGTCAAAGCCATTTCCTCTACATCCATTTCCCCAAACTTTGAAACTAAACTATCTCTTGAATCTGCCAGATAGGACGTTGATGCTATCAACAAATACGAATACTATGCAAATGAAAAGCTTTTCAGAAATTCAAACAGCATCATTTTCATGCCACTTTCCCTTTGCACCAAATTAATCTTGCTATTTCACGATTCTCCTGTCACTGGTCATCCAGGCTGTGACCACACCATTTCTTCTATTAAATGTTTCTATTGGTGGCCAGGTGCAGCCAAAGACATTGCTACTTACATTGATCACTGTCAGGTGTGCTCCCTCATGAAGGGTTCGTCAAAACCACCAGCAGGGAAACTTATGTCTTTACCTGCCTCTCCCCACCCATGGGCAGAAATTTCATTTGATTTTGTCACAGAACTACTCCCTTTCAATAGTTTTGATTCCATAGGGGTAGTCATCGATCGTTTTTCAAAAGAAATCATACTTTTCCCTTGCCAAAAAACAACTTCTTCTTCAGACCTAGCAACCTTATTGAGAGATCATGTATGGTGTCTCCACAGACTCCCTAACACTATTCTCTCAGACAGGGAACCACAATTTGTCTCGGAGTTCACCAAGGAACTTTGCAATGTACTTGGCATTCAACAGAAACTCTCCACAGCATACCACCTGCAAATGGATGGTTAGACGGAATGGGTCAATTGAGAAGTCATCGTGTATCTCCATACTTACATCACAAAAAAGCAGGAGACATGGGCCTCGTGGTTAAAAATGGTGCAGTTCACGCACAATAACACTCTCACCATAGCCACAGGAACTACCTCCTTTTCTGTCATGCAAAACTACTCTCCACACATGGGCACAGAGCCCACAAACTCCACTATGACTCCTGGGGGGTCATTCAGTAAAATTATTGGATGATCACATGATGAGATTGCTGCTACACTCCAAAAAACCCATGATCAGATGTCACATGCAGAAACATCCAAACGCTCTTCTGCTCCAAACTATTCTATTGGAGCCCTTGTATGGCTCTCCACTGAACATCTCTCCCTCCCCTATCCCGCGCATAAACTGACGCAAAAATTCATTGGCCCTTACCATATCACCACCATACTCCCTAATGCTGTCACTCTCACCCTCGTTTCTTCCATCTCCATTCATCCCACGGTTAATATTTCATGCATAAAACCCTATAAAGCCCTGCTGGACAGACAATCTGTATTTAAACCAGATCCTATCAATGTGACTGAAGATTGTCACAAAGAATACAAAGTCAATCATATTGTCCAGTCAAGACTTCATTGCAGGAAATTACAATATCTCATCCACTGGAAGGGATGGGATAAGGTGAACCGTACCTGGGAGCCCGCCATTAACCTAAAATATGCGCAAGACACTATTGCTGAGTTCCACACTGCACACCCAAATGCTCCACACCCTATCCATGGCATCTCCGAGCTTGAATTCACATCCCTTTTTTGTCCCTTCAGTCCTTCCTATACTGAATTCACTGATTCTCAACTAGATCTCAAATCCAGTGAATGTGTTACAGTCGGTCCGGGTAGGAACGAATGTAGACCTGGGAGGCGAGGGATGTCGACTAAGGGGCTTGCTTATCGACGGGATGAGTCACAAGAGAGGCGACCGGAGACAAGGACGAGTCGCGAGAGAGGCGACCAGAGACAAGGACGAGTCATGTGGTTAACGACCGGAGACTTCCACAGGGACTTCCTGACGTGGACGAAGGTTAGTCAACCAAGGGATACCCTTGTTGACGGGACGGCCACAAAGAAGAGCAGCAGGGATGAGTTGCAAAGAAGAGCGACCGAAGATGAAGGTAGAATGACAAGCGTCCACTCAAAAGTAGGACAGACGACTTAGAGAGCAATGGATGAGTGAAGGAAACAATGATGCTATTCCAGGTAGGTCTAGCTTAGGAAATACAAGGTAGTGACGGCAGGCTTTATATACCTAAGGGAGACTGTGCATGGACCAAGCTATGTAGCAGCAGAAGGTCAGAGGAAACCCGATAAGGTAGGTGGAGAGAGGAAGATAACGGAGGTTATCGGAACAAAGGAAACGTGGCTGTTCGTCGGAAGGAAATAGGAACAAAGAGATAAGAGTTTGTAATCATGATGACCATCATGAGAAGAGCAGAAGGAAGCAGTGGTCGTCATGTGAAAGAAAGGCATTAGCAAGAAGTGTAAGACAAATGCTAATGCGAAAGGCAAAGAAAAAGAGAATCGTAACAGAATGTGGGGTAGTGTTATAGTTCAGGACCTATACACTACATTTTCACTTTTTCTTCACTTTCGAACTTAACATTGTCTCCTCATTTTCAAAGGCATGTGATCCATGCACGTGATCGTGAGACCCCTCACATGACTGGAGATCTAGCCCTATGACGTCACCATGATGTCATACCTCACGTCTTTCATTTCCGTTCCTTTTCCCATGAGGATGCTTCTTTCTTCCCCCACAGACTTCTTGCCGTCCTCATGTCCACCTTGTATCTACCTTATGTTTCCCTTCTTACACCAGCCATTAACTATTGAGGACTCAGATGACCTACCCTAAATACCCTGTACTTACATATATAAACCTCTCCCCTTTGTCATCTACTCCTTAGTCCTATTCACTTGAATACTCTCCTACCTTAGGGGCCTGTTCATTTGTCTACCACTCTTCTTAGTTTCCAATCTTACTCTGCATTTTGCCATTATCATGCCTGTTATTGCACACTCATTGTCATGCCTGTTATTACACACTCATCATCATATGTGTTATTGCATGCTCATTGTCATGCCTGTTATTGCATACTTATCGTCATCAAACGTTTTATGCTCTATCTAGGAACCATCAACTTCTTAGTTGCTGAATATCACGTATTAGTCCATGTCTGGTTGGATACTCAAAGTCACACCATCCACACTGTTGCAGAGGTTGCCCAACACCTAGATTAGGTGTTGTCCAACTTTAGTAGTTTTAACACTGTTGGAAAGGGGAAGTCTGGTTACAAAATCAAAAGAAATATCTTTCCATGGGTGGAAAGGAACAGGAAGTGACATAAGTTTTCCTGCTAGTGGCTTTGACGAACCCTTTGTGAGGGAGCATACCTAGCAGTGGTCTATGTAAAATACAATGTCCTTGGTTGCACCAGGTCACCAATAGAAGCGTTTGATTGAAGAAATGGTGTGGTTATGGCCTGGGTGACCAGTGATGGGGGAATATGGAAAAGTGAGATCAACTCAGTGCAAAGAGAAGAAGGCACAAAAACAATGCTATTCACATTTCTAAAGAGTTTTTCTGATGAATAGTATTTATATTCGTTGATAGCATCAACGTCCATTTTGGTAGATTCTAGAGATAGTTTAGTCTTGAAGTTCAGAGAGAGAGACATGAAAGAGATTGCTTTGATTCCAGTGGAACCAAAACCTTTATCACTACATTGGGACTCATCTAGAGTCTTTTCTTCTTTAAGTGTTGGGTTTTCTATTTTTTCAATAATTAGTTATGCAATATGGTTGAATTTAGCAATGTGAATGGGTGAGTCAGAATGATTAAACAGAATTATGCCTATTTCTCCCCTATAATTGGTGTTGTAGGACTTGCTACAGTACTACTACATTCAGATGATTACACTTATCTTATCTTATTAGATAGCATATCATGTGATAATCCCCACAGCTTACCTTAGGATCTAGAACCACAGATCAGCTAGTCACATGACTACCATCATCATAGGTCTGGAGCTATGACCTCATTGGTCTAGGCTATGAGATCATCAGTGATGTCATATCTTATGGTTGAAACTAGAGGTTGAGTGAAGGAAGAAACAACTAGAGGACAACATCTAGTCTAGGCATTGTGCGACTTTAGCAATGGTATGGACTCTTCAAGTATGCATGTCCAACCAAACATGGATGAGAACATGATAGTCAAGAATGAGAAAGTTAACGGTTCCGAGGTAGATCATACAACAGTGATGATGGTGAGCATGCGATAATGTGCACAAAGCCAGCAAATGCAGAATAGAGGATAGGATTGAGAAGTGTGGTACTCAAAGTGTAACTGGCCTCTAAGGTGGAGAGAGATACAAGTGAATAGGACTAGGGAAAAGTAGACGACAGAGGAGAGCAGGTTTATATAGTGAATAGCAATTGGTTTAGGGTTGATATAGATAAGAAACATGAGGCAAACATAAGGTGAACATGAGGATAGAGAGAAGTCCATGTGGAAAGGAGAAGTATACTCATGGGAATAAAAAGATGGAGATGAAAGACATGAGGCATGATGTTATAATGACATCATGGGGTAGGCCTCAGGTCACATGAGGGGTCTCATGGTCATGTGCATAAGTCACATGACTTTGAAAATGAAAAGAAATCATTAAGTATGAAAAGTGAAGAAAAAGTGAAAATGTAGCATATAGGTCCTGAACTATAACAATGGTTGCCTCATGGACACCTCATGTTATCCACATGTATGTATTTTCACACCGGCTCTATATTACAGGAGCCTTCCCTAAACCCATTACCTATCACTATATATACACAGACCCTCCTGTACTTATTCCTTAGTTTTAATCACTTGTCTCTTGCCTGGTTCCCTATATCCGAACTGCCTGAGAGCTATAGTGGAAGTCCTCTTTCCATTCTTAGCCATGATATGCCCTCCTATAGAAAAGGCACTTGTTGTTGAACCCTTCCTCCTTATCATTGCTAGCCAATGAGACCTGCAAGGTGGAGTTGCTATTTATAGTCGTTTGCTGTTCCACTCTGTTATAATTGGCATCAATGACTCTGGCCATGACATCAATTTTATGCTTGAGGGTGAGGCCCAAACAAGGTGCAATTCTGCCATAGGTACTAGAAGGAAGTTGGATCTTGACAAGGGTGGATATGAGGGCTTGGTTGTGGGCAGAAATGTCAAGATTGACAAATGCATACAGGTCAAAGCCTGCAGTGTTGGGAGAGCCCTTCAAGGATATATGTGCATCTGTGGAGGTTAGTTCAACTGAAATAGATAAAGATGAGGAACAGAGGGAAAAACTGTAATGTTCTTGTTTAGTTTAATGACAGTATCACCATGGTTGGGATGATGAGAAAGAGCATCAGCACATCCATTTATGATGCTGGGCTTGTAGATGAGTGTATAATTAAATTCTTGCAATAGCTCATGCCAGCAGGCTTGGTAACCTGAGAGTGTTTGCAGCTTTTTCTAGTATTTGAGATTTTTGTGATCTGTCCAAATCTCAAAATTAGTTTTACTAATTAAATAATGTTGCCATTCCTCAAGGGCATGAATGATAGCAAGCAACTTCTTATCATAGACTGGATAGTTGCACTCAGCAGAGGAAAAAAAATGAGAAAGAAAGGTGCAAGGGTGCCAGGAGCCATCCTCTCCTAAGACCAATAATACTGCACCAGTGGTGATATCACTCACATCTGTTTCAACACGCATGTCCTTTGATGAGGCAGGGAACGCAAGGAGAGGGGCAGTTGTAAATTGTTTTTTGAGCATGTCAAATGCATTTTGTTGTGCCATCAACTTTGTTGTTTTGCATGCCGACCCCGTTGGCTGATATAGTCATGCCTAAAAAATCAACTTTTTTAGCATTAAATATGTATTTTTCTGGTCTTGCATAAAGGTCATTTTCACAAAGCCTGCGCAGTACTTCCTTCATGACCTTGGAATGTTCTTCATTGAATTTGTTTTTTGTGAAGATACACATGTCATCAAGGTAGACAATGACCACAGTGTACATGTTGTTAAATCTGTTGTTCATCATTTGCTGAAATGTGGGAGGAGAGTTAGTCATCCCACAATACATTATGACTGGTTCATTATGACTGGTTCATAAGCCCCCAAGGGCGATACAAATGCTGCTTTCCACTCATTGCCCTTCTTGATCTGGATGTTATTGTATCCCCATTGGAGATCAAGGCAGATAAACTTGTCTATGCCCTTCAGGTGATCAATGAGTGCAGAGATGAGAGGAAGAGGATACAAGTTTTTTCTGTACCCTTGTTTAAATACCTATAGTCCATGACAAGTTGTTTCTCACCAGTTTTCTTTGGAATAAAAAATATTGGAGCCATCTGTGGAGATTTTAATTGGCATAGATACCCTTTTTCTTGTTCAGAGGTGATAATGTTCCTGACTTTGTCTCATTCAGTATCCAATAAGGGAATGACATGACCTTTTTTTGGGACAAAGTCCAGTTTAAGGTCAATTGTGTGGTCCCAAGGTTTGTGGACCGGCATGCATTTTGATTCCTCCTTGCTCAATACATCAAGAAAGTCATGATATTGAGAGGGTACTTTATCCACGAGACCCTCTTTGATGGAATGAACAGACAGATTCCAGATCTCTTTGATAAGGCTAGCTGCATTAATGGTAACATAGTTATGAGTGCAGCAGCACAACTTGATTTCTTTATTGACCCAGTCAATAAGTGGGTTGTGGAGTTGGAACCAGTCATAGCCCAAATAAATCTGGTGAGTACCCAAATTGGTTACCAGGGCATCAACTCCTTCAGAGTGACCTTGGTACAAAAATACGATGGAAATATAATTAGTAATAGTGCCATAGGACGAGGATGTCCCATTGGCATTAGTGATAAAATGAGATGAAATTAATTTTTTGGTGGGAATGCCAAGTGACATTACCCATTTTTTGTCCACAAATGTCTGGACTGTACCAGAGTTAAGGAGCACCTTTTCAGTTGTTTTTTGCCATTTTTTGTTT